>VKOC01018881.1:0-45603 GCA_009364415.1 Spea multiplicata | reverse complement strand
CATGGACTCAGCCTGTATATAATGTGCAAAACCACATGAACTCAGCCTGTATATAATGTGCAGAACCACATGGGCTCAACCTGGGAGATGCAATTCCAGAAAATTCCCAACGAATATTGAAAGTAATGCAGGGCTCACCCTGTAACCACTCCAGTGAGGCACAGATAAGAAGGAGCTCTTTAGAGTAATGCCAGCTATATGTGGTTCAAAATCACTTCCACACACAGAACACACATCATTACTGTAATGATCCAGAAAATAACTGAAGAAATTAGCGACCAGAACTCACAAAAAAGGGGTCCCAGATAGGGAAAAGAGAAGGGAAAAATCCCTCCCAAAATGCACAGATGCAAAGAAACAATGAATATAAATAATGAAAGACAAGTAAAAAATATACATACAAACATATATATATATCAGAAACCTATACTGTATATAAATGTGCATACCCACCTAATTATCTAGAATTAGGTGAAAAAAGCAAAATATGTAATGAATAATAAACGGATAATATTCAATAAATCAGCAATAAATGTAGGTAGGAAGAGGACTGACCTGCAGCTTTGGTGAGCAGCAGAGAAAGAGGAAGAGGAAGATAGTTAAGGGGTTTATATACCACCTATGTACTGTTTCTATTGGTTGTTTTCACTTGTGTTATTAACTCTTTCTTTGCTGCTGTTGGTGAGAGTAAAGGAAGATATGCAAAATACGAAGCCTCCTGTCTTGCCTTAAAATAGGGAAGCATCTTGACGGGACTTGATAAGTTACGCTAGTTTTGCCACAAATAGCCTTTCTTTCAAAAATACATATCTCCAAAACAATTACACCGATTGGCAACCAAAAAGCACAAGCTATAGGGAATTTTAGTACTGGCTAGTGCATCACATAACAATTTGGGCTCATAGAAACAAAAGGTAAGGAGGGTCCTGCTCAAATAAGCTTACAATCAAGAACATACATTTTGGTCAAATTGAGGTTGCTGTTTGCCCAAAATAGATTAATCTTGTTAATCATGTATTAGTTTTGCATATTAACATGATAAAAGATTGGTGACTCTTCACGGCATCAGGATTCTACCCTTACCCATAAATATAACTCCAATATTTACTGCTGTACAAGAATAACATTGCGTTTCTATTTTAGATGGTACTCGAATTTGAGGTTGAAGGTACTCCTGCGCAGAATTTTTTCAAGAACCCAAAATAGATTTCTGGGTTTAATCAGGCAGATTAATCTCTACAAATTTAACATTACAGTTAATCTTTTTAGTCACTGTAAAATAATACAACCTTTCATTAAAAACTCCCAGCAGCAGTTATATTTTTGAATAAGTACGTCCCCAAAATATTGAGCACTGATCATCAAGCTGCGTAGGACAATGTCAGCCTAGGGCTGAAACTGTGTCCTGAGTGATACGGTACAAGGAGAAATTAATGAGAGAGATGATAAAGATTTTAGTTAACAAAACCTCTGGAATTCTGTTGATCAATGTGGTTTCTTCTAGTTTAATATTTGATGCATATTTTTTCTTGAATGTAATATATATATATATATACTATATATATATATAATCAGTGATCATTACCTCATGTATCATGTCAAGCACTACGTATTTTCTGTCATTTTCTTAATCTTAGATCAATTCTTCGATATCCCTCCCGGAGTTATTTATATACTATTTACCGTATATAATTCTCTGCTGTGGTATTGTTTTAATTAATTCGGCTTCCATACGGCCTAAACCAAAATGAGCTTACTCCACGTTAAATTAAATGACACGCCTCATTAATGCCTCATTGAATTATATCAAACATAGTTTGATAGATACCATGGTTCTACATGATTGAAAGGAAGCGTGGAATACTACAAAATATGCTAATAACTACCAGCGGATTTTATTAAGAGGTCAGAATACCATTGTCATTGAGGGCTCCTACCTTGTCACTATTTATTATTATTATTACTACCTTTTATTGATTAACACCTTCTTTACTAAGGTGTTTTGTGCCCAACATTTTTTTGACTTTTGCAGCATTTTTCTGAAATAGTGTTTTCAAGGACAGATAGAGTTTTCTTTAGATGTATAGTCCAAAATTTAGTATGAATATTACATTAAAGTAATGGGAGCATTTGAAATAAAAAATCTAATATTTTAAAATATCTATGTACACGTGGGCGCTCACTGCTACTTTCTATTTGACGTTCCATGTTGTTTTGGACCACCTTTTTTCATGAAGTCATGGAACATCATGAATGTTTTAACGGGCTAAGCAAATTACGCAGGGCTGTACAATTTAAATAGTGAACACATAACAAATACACATTAACTCGTACAGAAACAACAGCAGTTAAGTTATTTCATAGATGCAAATGTGGCTTTGCCAATTTCCGATGCCTCAAAACCCCTGATTTCAAATGTATGGCCCTAAAACATACATCCTAAAACATTTATGATATGTGAATAAACCTCACCCACACAGTGTACCCATTACCAACCCGTTCCAGCTCTGGTACAGCAAGAGTTCTGGGGGTTAATGATACACATGCCTTTATTCCCATTGAAAATAAGCTGTCCTTCTACTTCTAAGAGCTGTGCAACATTAACCATAAAAAAAATCTAACAATGATATAGATGAATCACAGCATATTGTTTGACATACATGTATTTCAGTATCTTTTGGTCAAAGATACACGAATACTGTGTACACTGACAATGGAAACAAGAAAATTAAAATAATTTTATCTTAAATTAAAAATGAATAATTTAAAACTGATACGCATGTAGATTGTCCTTTATAGATTATCTACATAAATTAAATGTCTAGCTATTTTTTTGCTGTATATATGAAGTTCTGAGCCTAAAACTCTTATCTATGGGGGTATAATATGTTTTACTTTTGGCTAACCCAATGCCAAGTAAAGGCAATATGCCTCTGCCAGCATCATCATTTTGTGAAGCCATGGTTCTACTGCTTACTAGCTGGTTAGTTTGACCACAACATATAGGGTTTGAAACTAGTTTTGAACATTAATACAATCAGATAATAAGAAATGATGTTTAACCACATTGGACATTTTGACAAACTAAGGCAGAGACAATTTAGCAATTATCTTTTTCCTAACTGAAAGCAACAAAGGAAACAGAAACCCAGAGGAAGTGCATGTATGGAAATAAATATTATGTAAGTCATGTTGACGTGTATATCCAACCTCATTTTGGCCGGAGAGTATTGACAATCATATTAGAACGAGTAACGCGGTTATGGAAACCAACGATTGAAAAGAGAAACTAGAGAAACAGGATAAGATGTTCAAATTACACAGTCCCAGAGGAAAAGGAGGTGTTCCTGTGCTCGACCAGCTAAAAAACATTGTTATATACTGGAGATGCAAAAAGGAATCATTGAGAATTATTCCCTACATATGAATATTTAGCTTGTTACATAATCTCCCACCCCACCGCCCTTCATACTGTTCATATTTTAACCCAATAAAAAATGCAAACAATAACTCCTATTACAATGTTAAAAAATACGTAATCATTTAATAACATATATTAGACTATGAATTTGACAAAATATTTTTCTTACGATGGACTGGCAATGAAATGATCGTTATTCTCTAAGAAGGTGAGCTGTGCGTGAGAAGTAAGAACAATCTCACCTCCTTAACTGTGTTCTTCCTGTTGGAAAATTAGTGAGTATTAGTAAATAGGACCACTCCACTCCTTGTGTTTCTATCTGTTTAAATTGACAGTATTATGCACAATACTCATCTTAAGTGCTGCCAAATCTGTTGATGTTATATGAAAAAGAATAATAATTATAATATTAATCACTGTAGGTACTTATTTGGAATAAAATAAATGACATTCCCCACAGCATTCGAGAATCAGCATTATATCTGGGATCTTTGTTCTGCACTTGTTGTACATTTCCTGTTCCACTCTGGGAAGCATATATCATTTTGGCAATCTTGCCTTCTCCTGAATGTTCAGTCTTGACAACGAAGTCCAACTAACTGTCTAAGCACATTTCGGCATCATAATGTTCATGTTTATATTAACGTTCTGGTTGCTATGGTAACAGCTCATTGGGGCCCTGCAGCTATTGGCTGATCTTGGACTTTCTTTAATAGCTAAAGCTCAGACAATTTTATTAATCAATAGAGTACAGATGTGGATTAACATCTCATCTGGGTTTAATATACTAAACTGAGAGCTCATAATAAAATATTCCTTTCTGTCATAAGTCAGTGGTAAGGGGTAACACGAATGGGAATGGGAGTCTCTGTTGCTGACGATCTTGTACGATGGGACCCAACACCCATGTTTTCCTTGTTCTCTTGCTAGCTGTTATGAGGTAGAGAGTGCAGGTATCTAATATGACATCATATCCTGCAGGTTCAGCTATTTATGTAATTTAGCCTCTTTTTGTTTATGTTAGGGACCAGGAACCAGACGGACACAAAACGTAAAGTGCAAAACACTTTTTATTGTAATAGCCAAGTAAACAAAGCCAAATCGTGATCCAGGAGCATATAAAAAAGACAAGCCAGGGTCAGGAACCAAGACGGGTACTCAGACAAGCTTTGGTCAGGAATACGGAAATCAGCAAAGTCAGGAACAAGCCAGGAGTCAGCGAGAGCCAAAAGGGACATCAGGGATAGCCAGGTCATGCACGGGTAATCAGGAACACAGGAGAATGCACTTGTAGCCAGAAACAACACAAGGGCAAGGAGGAAGTGAACATTTGCTACTTAAATAGCCAGAAGGGGCTGGCTGTGGGCTGGATAATGGGCTGGTCCAAAGGAGAGTAGTCGTGATAACTGTGACAGGCTGCTAAATAGCCTTCAGCTGAGTAACTCTGGTAGTAAGCAGAAGGGCAGCCAGACCATAACAGTTTTGGGTGTGTTAGGATTTACCAGCACGATCGCTGAAGCCATCCATGATCCGCCATGTTCCAGAAACTGGATATCCAGTTGAAAGGACCATAGCCAATAGCTTTAGCGGTAATGGCACCCAGTGCACGTGCACACAGACCCTGACATGGGTCTTCTGACAATGTAGACTTTTGGTATACTGACCTAGCTTGCTTGTCATTCTGAGCTGTTCCTTTTCTGCATAAGGGCTCCTACTCTGGTAGGTGATCATGACTGATTTCTGGTGTTGTGACCTGACTCATTCCTGACAACCCTGATTTCTGGTGTCCTGACCTGGATCACTTCTGACAACATTGATTTCTGGGACCCTGACCCTTATCACTCCTGACAATGCTAATTTATGGTATCCTGACCGGCTTACTCATCATTCCAAGATGGTCCTAGTCTGGTTATGTGATCATGACAAGGGTGTGACAATTTTGCTCAGCACAGCAAATATTTTTACAGGCATTTACGTGTAATGTTTAATCTGTCTACTACCCTAAAAAGCAGACATACAATGGGAAAATTGTGCCTACTATAATGTAAAGAAGAAAAAGCTTTGTTAAAGAAATGGTTTCCTTGGATACCGCTTCTAACACCGAGTGCAGTACTTAAACAGTTTACACATAGCAATATTTGTTCAAGATCAATCTTTTAAACATTCATTTTCATCATATACCCTTATGTGGAGGCAGTTTTTCATGTACCGTATCACATTTTAATTTAAATAAATGAGCACCTAGTATGTAGTGTTATATGGATATAACACATTTCATTTGTAAGTATATTACATATATTCTGGTTAAACAGTATGATGGGAAGAATGTTTCACTTAATCACTAGATTTAGTTTAAGGTCCTTTCAGGGCCGGCCCTACAATGGAGCCGAGTGGGGCAATTGCCCCAGGCGGCACTTTTGAAGGGGCGGCACTTTGCCGGCCCGCGCGTTGTTTTTTTTTGAAGCGGAGGAGAGAGAAGGGGGCGCCAAGTGTTTCGCTTACCCGCTCGGCGCCCCTCTCTCTCCTCTGCAAGCCCTCTAGCTCGGTCTCAGTGCCGGCTTGTAATGCTGAGTGCCGGAAGTGACGCCAATTTCCGACGCTCAGCATTACAAGCCGGCACCGTGGCAGAGCAGGGAGACTCGTCGCTGGACTGTTTAACGGTAAGTACAAATGGGGGAGGGTAGATAAAGGCGTAGGCGAAGTTTGACTCTAAGACAAGACCAAGGACTGATTAAGATCTGAGTCTTTAAGAAGCAAAAATTGACATGCTAAATGGATAGAATGGTTCTTATAATCATATTTTTTGGTCTAGATACCAAAATACGCTACTGTCTGAAGTTAGGCTTGCTTCCCAATTTAGAACTTTGTAACATAAGCAAAATTGTGTTGGCAAGTATATAGGAATATAAGCTTAGTGTGAGTATCCAAATAGCTGATTTGCTTGTGTGCAGAGCTGATATGCTTCTATTGGAGCCACATCCGCACGTTTTTTGTGTTTTTGTGTTAGATCATAAATCTCAGTGCCAAAATGTATGTGATACCAGTCTTTCCATAAAAAAACGGATATTTTATCTTATATCAAAATATATATATATATATCAAAATATATTTTCAAAAATATTGAGCTGTTTTCTTTTTTAAAAAGGTTTTAGTTCTTAAATAATATTATGTTTTTAGGCAGCGACGTATTATGTACGTGCTCTAGCTCTGGTATCCTAGCCCTGGTCTCCTTGACTCCTTATTATATTTATTTTTGTAAAACAATAGTTTTAATCACCCAGCCAGACTCTGAAGAGGAACATACTTTCTTAGCATCGTCATGTGGAATCAGCTCAATGTGGGGTTTGAGCAGGGAAAGCCCCTCAAAATATAACACGGCTGACCACAATGGCAGCCTCCATTTTGCAGAAAAAAGAAGGTTTATTGGAAACGAAACCAGGTTTTTGTTAATGCTAACCTATATTACTGCATTTAGCACTTTCTGCTCAAAGAAAAAATATTTTTTAGTATAATAGGTTTTAACCTACTTGTAAGGTAGTTCATTGCTAAATAAGTAAACACATAACCCTTCAGCCCCTGATTTTTTAAAATCTTTCTAAAATATTTCATAAATGTCCAAAATAAGTGGCCAGTCAGAATAGGTGGCCTGGTGCACGATAGTAAATAGTTGTTCTTTAGAAACTAGATGGATAATTAAAAGTTACATATGCTGTAAAAACATGTTTTATTTAGATTACCATACAATATAGACAGTTCGCTTTTATTAGAATAGCCAGATTAAAAAAGTAACATTGTAAATGTGACCAATTAGCTTAACTAATCGCCAATCATCCTTAACAATAATATTATCCCATGTCATAATTTGACATTTTACATTTTTTATGAGGCAGCGATCCTATACAGTAAATGTGATTTAAAAACCCAGGTTTTCCTATCCAGTGTTATTTTTTAACTGGTTCATCAATTTTTAATATATTTAACACATAAATAATACATATTTAATAATAATTATTTGCTAGAGTGAACATGAAAGTATTTTCTTCTACAGGGGAACTTAATTGGTATCGCTTTAAGTCTTCTAGGATTTTACACAATCATTGTTTGCTTCAAAAAAGCCAAGGGAAATGGGAGGACTATTTTTATGTAAAATGTTTGGTGAATTTTCATCGGCGTCATCTGGATTATGCTGCAGAAATGCAATATGTGTGCAGTGTACAGAGTATTGTCTCTACGTGTTAATAGATTTTTTCTTTTTGCCAACAACAACCCTTAAGGTTACATTAAGACCTTGGTGACCTGCGGGATGTTTTTTTTAACAGCATCCCTGGTTTAAGGAGACATGCTGTTATTCAGTTCAAAGGAGGAGAATGTTAGAACAAGAGGTTATAGTCTAAGACTAGAGGGTCAGACGTTTAGATGTAACGTAAGGATGTTTTTACTTTACTGAGAGGGTTGTAGATAAATGGAACCACTTCTCTTCAGGAGTATTAGAGGGTAGTAGAAGCATGATTAAACACTCATCTACAGACACCAGACAAGCCAGAAGGTTGCCACAACCACAAGGGATTCTGGGTAGGCGCATTAATACAGAAAGGCATTTTAACATGCATGGGATAGTCATTATTATTATTTATTGTTTTATATAGCGCCATCAAATTCCGTAGCTCTGTACAATGGGTGGACAGGACATAACAAGTAGTATGTAACATAACAATTAGACATTCAGAGACAACAGGTGAGGAGGGCCCTGCTCAAACGAGCTTAATCTTAATCTAAGACAAGATCAAGGACTGATTAAGATCAGGAAAAATGGGCAGACTAGATGGGCCAAATGATTCTTATCTGCTGTAAAATCATATGTTTCTATGTTACTCAATCATACATCAGAATGATAAATACACTGGACTTGTGTAAATGGGCCAAAATGATTTGGATGAATCTCTTGTTTTGGGCCCATTTTTTTTTGGACAACAAATTTAGTTGCCTGCCCTTTCAGTTTGGACTAAATCCAGAGGGCTTCTTCCATTTGGAAATGAAAATTGTTGTCACTCACCTGCATTCACTCACAATCACTCATGCTCTCTCATACTGTCATTCAATCTCATGCTTCTCCTCATGTCCTTTTTCTTCATCCTTTTCTCTGTGAACCAGACCTAATGGAGCAGTTTCACAAAAGTGAAGAATCGCTTCTCTTTCTTCGCAAATCTATTTGGAGGAATGTGGGAGAGACTCTCCGTCACTCTGCTCTTTTGTGGAAGTACCCCGATAAGCCAGAATAATGCAAACAGATTCTCAGAGGAAGAGAAGCGATTTTGCACCGCTCTTTCTCTGTGAATCTCTCCATCTAATGTGTCGGTTTGTATTAGTCTGTGATTTCTCATCTTGTCATACCCCTTGAATACATGTATTGGATTAGGTGTTGCATAAATTGTTGTCGCTATATATATAAAAGATTATAATAATAATAATCTATCTGCATTACTCTGACCTATTGGGGTACTTCCCAGGAAGATGCAAGAGAAGAAGCAGAGCAGCTAGAAAGGAGACAGTGAGGGTGTGAGAGGGATAGCATGAGAAATCGTAAGTGAGAGTGTGAGTGAGATTGAAAAACCAACAAATGTTTGCAAAAAGACTATTTCAGAGCTTTCTGCTTCCTTTTTGTTTGTTTAATTTTTGGCAGATTTTGTAAAAAAATAAAATAAAATTCCTACAAAACAGAATGCACATGTCTCATATCCACCCACTTCCTGCAAGCAGAGATGTAATGCATTATAGTATATCCAAGGTCCAGCATGCTAATCCACATTCTGATAGGTTGCTTTTGTAAGGTGTGAGTAGCCTCATATAACTTTAAGCACTGACTATCTGGCCCACAACAATTTTAGCAACCTTTTAGTTGGATTATTCAAAGGGGGTTGAAAAATATGTGAAATGCTCATGTTTTTTAAAGTAACAATTAAGATACTTGGTGTTATTGAAATATTCTTACTCATCAGACACATATTCCTCATTCTTGTTAATTAGATTTATTTCTCTTTTTTTACATTTGAGTTTGTAAAACACACAATTAAGCACTGTAACACATTTGTGATCAGCCATAAACCCCCACCAAACATGATTCTCGTCTTCAATTTCTTCTTGTGTAGTCTAATGCATATCAAAAACATAGCTACTTGTTACACAAAGAAGTAAACATTACCGCAATATAAAAGTGTCCTTACAAATCTTTCTTACATTAAGAGAAAATCCTAATGGTTAATAAAGACTTTATAAAGCCAAGTACTCAAAGTTGATGTGTCACCAGGGACAATTGGTCACACATGATTGAAAGGGGGAAAAAACCATCAACATCAAAGAAGGATCGTGATGTGAACTTAAAAGTTGATGTCTAATTATATTTTATTCCAGAGAAAGTCCCTGTAGTGAAAGCCTAGCTGTTCTAGAAAACAATATAACATTAATCAGGAGAACACAAACTGCATGAGTTTAATTCTGTCATTAGCTTCACAATCTGCATTTTTCTCTGGTGTCTCTCTCATTTAAACTCATTGTTTTATTTTTATAAGAAAGTTTTCCATGGGGTTCAATTTACAAATATGTCTCATCTGAATGTAATATTGGTCGGTCTTAAAAATAATACATTGTTGATTTAGCACAAAAGAAGTTCTACAGTTACGGTCACTTAACAGTTCCATCTGAAGAGGAGACCTCTGCCACCCCAAAGCTTACACAACTTTAAATCTCTTTATTCATGCTTCCTCTGATCACAAATAGCAATGCTACAGCTCCCTTATATGTTACATGATACAAAATTACTGAAACCTCTACTGTGATGTTTTCTGTTATTTATGGGACCAGATAGGGTGATGCTGAACTGGCAGGTATTGAGACATTCGCCACTTGGAGAAGGCACCATGCATTGTCCTTCTAGTCCAATTCAGGTACCCCTGTCTGCTGAGAAGAAGTTAGCTCAGTGAGTCAGGCTATAGCTCCACTCCAACTCAACCCTTGTTTTGCAGATCACCCACTTCTAAGACGACCATATCATTTGTCTAAAATGAAGCAAAAATAAAGGCGGTATAAAATCCATCCAGAGGAGTGAACAGTGGATCAAATACAGGAAAAATTTATATGGTTTAATGAACGTGTGTAAAATTAAAGCCATAACGTCACTTACCAATTGAAGAAATACTTGGGGCGTTCTAAAATAGATAGGGCTTTCTTTTGTTACTGACTAATAAGTTAAAAATCTTGGAAAACTGGAAAAAATGTGTTACAGTAGGTCAGTGAGAAAGTTGCACATGGTAAAAGTTATATATATATATAAGGTATATTATTATTTATAATACTATATAACTATATTTTATATATGACTGGTCCCGGTTAGTGTCTCTTGCAAGACGGATCAATTCAGTCTTCCATAATGCAGTTTAATCACTGAGATGACAATCAAGAAATCTTACTGATTTATGTAAGAATTAATCAAGGCCATCAAGAGCCTTCTTGAAGGAAATCCTCACCAGTGTCAGTTCTTGATCTCAACTACAATTTAGTAAATAAATCCTTATGTGTTCCAGGTCTATGACTTGTGCTATTTTAAGATGCCTGTTTATATAAAGTCAAACACAAATGCCATTTGCCCTAGGTTTTCTTGGCTCATCCAGTAACTGCTGTTACTTCTGGCTAATAATGTATTTTGAGATAAGGAGTTAATGATGCATCTAGTGTGTTGAAATAATGCTACACTGATCTAGTGTATAGAGGATCATTATGCAAAATGACACAAAATCCAAGAGTAAACAAAGCCATTAGAAAGGACAAAATATTCATGGCAAAACGGCTAATTTTAAGAAATACAAATGACTTTAAAGATGAGCTTATCGATGGGAAAAACACACACACACACACACATATATATATATATATATATATATATATATATATAAAACTCATATATATATCACACTAATCTAATTAAAGTAGATTATTGAATATTCTGTTAGCATCAGGCGTCTCACTTCTGGCCCTTGTATGGTGATTTAGCTGCACTCCTAGAAGACCCCGCCTTCCCATGTTAAATTGGGGGTTATTTCACTGTATTCCAGTGGATTTTACTAAGTGCAAATTGATCCAGACATTTTGGAGCTATTGGAGTTCAAAACCTCCTCCCCGCGGCTTCTACTGAAAGAAGGGCGATTACCTCAGTATGCTTCTTGCACATGCTCAGTAGAACCCCCATTGCCATCAATGTGAGTAGCAGCAGCCAATGACATGAACGTTATCTGAAAATAGATGTTTTGTTAGCATACATACGAATGGCTGCTGCTTCACCCACTTAATGGTATGGGCAAGCTATTGAACACGAGAGTATGTTATATTCTAATGCCTCCCGGTTGCTATACAATACCAAAGCCTCCTGGTCAGAGTAAAGGCAGCCAGGTGAGGACTTAAACAAGACTTTAAAATTCATTAAAGGATAAAAATACAATTCTGGAGCTAGCATGCTAATTTATTTTTCGTGATTCCTTTCTGAAAGATTAATCCGAGAGGGGGCTATCATTTTGTTTTTCTCACCTTAGGTTATTTAGGCAATGCCCAAGTGAGCAAAAAAATGGTCATGCCCCTCCCGAGTAGGGACCTTCCTTTGAGGTTTTTGTTTAAAAAAAAAAATAGCCATTTTACTTAGGATTTCTTCCACAGGTTATGTGCCCCTGATAAAAAGTTAATGTTTTGCAACATATCCAAAGACAGCAATAACCTGCATTGCTTGAAATGCCAAAAGGCTATCAAGCTAGTTTTTTAATATTTCTAAAAACTTTTTGGGATGGGCGGCCGTGAAAGTTTTTATTTTAGATTTGTGGTGGAAGTTTTTGGGAACTTTTTTATATTTTTTTTTCTAGTTTTTATTATTTTTATTTTAATGCTTTTAATCGAAGATCACTTTAGGCTCATTGTAGATCTCAGAGATCTCTCACAACTAGATGGAACCTCTTATGACATCACATTGACAAATATTTAGTTATACCACTTTTTGTTTTTTTAATGACTATTTTGTATTCTCTTTGTGTTTCTTCTTATTCTCACATTGAGCCTTGCTGCAGCTGATCACAGAGTGTAAAGCTCACGGCGTTACACTTACAGCCGTTACAACGGTTCTGGCTCCTATTGACAAAGGGCTGGAGTGTCCTTTGTCTTATGAAAGCCTGATCTCCTGTGTGAAGAAATGTCCCCATGTACCATCATATGCTAAGGTTGTTTGGGTTACATCCCTTAAAATGTATTTCATAAGTTTAAGTGTTTAAATCTTAAAAATGAAGGCTCAGCCTATTGAGAAGTACTGATTTAACACATACATTGGTCACCAGCCCAGGAGTGGATCAACCTTCACATATTTAATGTATAAGGATGTTAATGAAGGACATGATATTTTGAGTGATTATTTGAAACCACAGTAAATGTAAGATATTATAGGGTAAAGTATTAAAAAAGTTAGACATATTTTATATTTGCCATAAATTCAAATATATTGAATATATTGAATATTACTGGTACTTTTAAACTAATAACTAACTTGATTACAGTGAATATTACTCCTGTGATCAATGTGTCAGTTTTCAATCCCTTGCTTAGAATGCAGATCTATAAATCAGGTTTGTTTTTTTTTTGTTTTTTTTTACAATAGCATGAATTCACCCTTTGCAAAAGTATTTTATCTAAAAATATCTGGTGCATCTTTTGTCTGGAAAAATACAGTGAACTGTCAATGTGATTAATGTTCCATTGGACAGCCAGAGCAAGGGAATCAACTCATTCTCTTGGTTTAAATAAATTAATAAAATATACGGAATTTACAGGAAGTATACCGGATCCTCAGGCAGTAATCTTGTCAAAAAAAAGCAGATGAATTACTTTTCTTTAATTCCTCGCAACTCTCGTACCTTGTGAGTGTTTTTGGCTGCTGTTTTGGCATGAATTAACATGTGTTTTCTTAAAATCTGTCACTCATTTCTGCATGTCCTTAGCATCTGATTACGCAATCAGAAGCCAATGTTCTGTATTAGCTGTTGTCACATGTCAAGACGTGTTGCTGTATTGTACATAATGCATGAAGCCAAGCACCGCACCCTTCTGGATACTGAATAAATACGTATTTAAGCAAGGGAAGGTTAGCATGAAACCCGGATTATTTGTACTAAAATAAGTGTGGAATCTGCATAAAAGCCCCTTTTTATTCCTTTTATTCCCGTTTCTGTTAAGAAATCAGTTACATTTAGTGCATGTCTACTATTTGTACTGTTCATTGAACATGATGAAGATAGTCAAGGCAGAACTGGTGGGAGGTATGACTTAATCCTATTCATAAAATGCCCTATATTTCCATCAGATATTTTGCCATAAATAGGCATACCAGTGTAATTGGCATTGATGATATTTTCTGGAATTCAAAAAATAAAAAAATTGTCTGCATCTAGTAGTTTTTATATAACCAAACATTCTGAGATCTTTCAAAGTTCAGTAACTATAGATGAATTTGTTTATGAATTTGGAATGTCTCTTCATTCTTGTCATCACGGTAGAGGATATTGTTATGAGAAAATAGATATAGTTCCTGTTGCTGAGAAAAAAATCTGCTATTCCATTTATTTCCCTAGAACTTTATTCTTGTATATGCAAATAGAGACCATTTTCCTTCAGCATATAGGAGATGCAAAATTCTAAACGTTGAGCAATCAGTACTCTGCCATTCAAGGTGACTGCTCCATATTTTGAACTTTCTCTGCTCTGTCTCCACGATTCTCATGTTGCATTATCAAATAACAAGATGTAGCACTGTGACTCTTAAGACCATCAAGAAACCTACAGGGCTCCCTAGGACCCCAAGGGCCTCCTGCATTGAAGTGCTAACATTACCTCCATGTTTGACAGGGACTGACACCTATTCATGTTTAGCCAAACCAGGTTCTTCCTTCTCTGAACCACCCTCCAGCTCAAAATCAGTATGTACCAAACGGATGTTCTGTAATATATCTTACATATCAAAATAATTTGTTTATTTACATTAATATGAGTCAAAGTTCAATAGTGCCACTGAGGCAATGAATTATCCAGTCAGTTTATGCGGCTATCATTTTACACTTTTCATTAGATTTATTGCTGTGCTTGTCAACAAGTCATTGTACATTACTTAATGTTCTATTTAGGAATGGGATACTGAATAAATATGCCGAGCTGCTAACAAGCAAAAACATGTGTTGGTTTATATATAAGGAAAATGGATATCAGTGCCACAATACTTTGTTTTCCCCAACCAAGGTCTACAATTTAAGATCAGACTCTGTGAACCACATTTCCGGAGCCACTTATTAGTAATGCTGGGAACCAACTCAAATCCACTTGCCAAAGACAGACGTGAAGACCCCAAGGCTAGCTTAGCATCCAAAATGATTTCTCTACACAATACATGTATTCAGATTAGGATACCTGCAGCACTTTCAGTCTTGCACAAACACTGTTTCAGTAATTAAACTGTGATGCAGCTTATTCTCATGAAGTACGAGGAATGTCTAATGAGATACAAGAAAGAAAACCCCTTATTTAGAGGCAAGAATAATGTTATAGCATTTAACACTTTGATTGCTCAGTGAGCTTTGAATACCATTCCTGCATTGGGTCAATTACTGAAAATTAAAAAAAAACACTGTTACATCATGCTTTATAAAATGACAATCATTACTGTTAAATATTTAATTTATTCTATATTATATTTATTATTTAGAACATTTTATTTTTGTCTCATTTAACGCCTCCTCAAGTGCCTCTACTGAAAACGGGAAGAGTACGCAGAAAGCATTCTCCCAGCACACGCTCAGCAGCGTTACTATTGAAGTTGATCAGAGTTGTTCAGCATACATGTATTGGGCTTCCGCTACTCACACTGAATAGTAGTATAGGAGTGCTACTGGGCATGTGCAAGAAGTATACATGCAAGTGCTTCTTTTAGTAAAAGCAGAATAAAATATATTAGACTCCATGCCAAATGGTCTCCAAAATGTGTGCTGAATGCCAATTATTATTGATGTGTGCTAAATGCCAATTTTATTGACCATGGTACGTTTACAGGGTTAGAGGAGTGATCATATTCTACAGAATGGTTATATTTAGATTGAGGTAGTTCTCCAGCCATCTATCACAACAATATCCCAATATTCCACATCGTATTGAAGCGCAGTGCCAGGTAAGGAGACTTTGAAGGCTGTGCTGGCATAGACTTCCATACTGTAATTGGGCCAAGGGAGATCAACTGGCAAGTGGAGCACCAGAAAGCCTGATTGCCCAACAGGTCAATGTGCTCCTGGTCTCTTGGAAAGGAAGACTTGATATGGGGCCTCTGTTATAGCCTATTCCTACCAGTAGTGCTGACGTTTCCTTCTTCATGTGTGTTTACCGGTGGAGAATCCAATATGAGATTAACTAAATCCAATTTATTAGTAGACATTTATTTATTCATTACTACCCTTTATTTATCAATTAAAACAAAGGTTATGCTTTGCACTTAGTTAAAAAATCTCTATGCAAAATATACGTTTAGTGCTGCCGTTTAACATATTCAAGTGATCACTTCCTTTATCCAGGAGAGTCACTCTGTGCAAATGAAATCTGCATGTCCGTCTGTATGCATGGGCATAACGGATACATGGATGCACATGTTTACATACAGACAAGCACATGCTTACACCAATGGAGCATGTTAGTGCGCCTCTAAATATTCCATACTAGAAATGAATGCATGTTGGAAATGTCCCATTAAAGAAAAGATACAAAGATTGCAGGAGAAGCACTTAAGACCCAGCATATGTGTGTCAGTAATGGAAATATTTTTAACTTCATCCAATTGCATTCAGTGTCAAAACAAAGCAAAGTGAGCAGCCCAATTCAATTTTAATAATCTGTCTGCAGAGTCAAACTTTGCATGATCTTGGGAAGGTGCTTCCTATTCGCACTGCTAAGCTTTATGAATAAGTCAAACTAGTATGATTGTTAGAGAAAACGTATTTCAGTACAAAGCAGAAATGACAAAATCGGTAAAATCCGTAGAGAGATTAAGGCAGTGAGGGTTTCATTCTTTAGTCGTCCTACTTTGAATCCTAAAGTAGTTTAACTTGTTTGGTTGAACTAGAGCCATATAGAAAAAAAAAAGTGATCGGAACTGATTCAAACAAAAGCATAATATGGTAGGAGGTTTCAGCAATTGGGCGTCAACAGCTTGTAAAATGGAAGTCAACTATGTCAAGCTAATTACACCACGACAAAAGGTTGGAACGATCAAGATGATATATACAAAAAGATTAGTCAGTGTCAAAATTAGTAATTATGAGTCCTGGATGCCCATGGTTTACATAGATCAAAAATAATGCCCTGACAAGGGCATCATGTGGTTTATTCACCACAAACAGAGTTATCAGGAAAGTTTGCAGAAGAGTTGAGGTTATTATTATCATTATTTATTGTTTTATATGGCGCCATCATGTTCCGCAGAGCTGTACAATGGGTAAACAGGACATGACAAGTAGTATATAACATCATTTAACTTACAGAAACAACAGCTGAAGAGTGCTGTGCTCAAACAAGCCTACTATCTAGAGATTTTCCTCTCACATTTATCTATGCTCTATGATAAGCCAACACAAGGTTTCAATAGGTTTGGAGATTAAAATAAACATTAAACAGGGCCAGCAAAGCTCTTCCTGCAACAGAGGCTCACTGAGGTTGGCCCTTCGTAATGGGGACAACCTCAGGGGCTTAAAAGGCATATTATGGGGCAGAGTGGCAAATAGGAAGGTATAAGGCATATCAGGGAGGCAGAGTGGCATATAGGGGGGTATAAGGAATTTTTTGGGGGCAGAATGGCAAGCCTGGGGGCAGATGTGCATAACTGGGGGGGCAGGTGGGCAAATAAAAGGAAATGAAAACAAAAAATATATATTTTTCTCAATCATAGCTTTTAATAAATATGAATAAATAGTTTATTCATTTGAGATCTGGTCTGAAATGGAGCCATGATGTAACCTGAGCTAATCTAAGATGCGGACGCCATGCATTTTGAGATGGTGTTATATTTATTGATGATAAATGCTTTATAACATTTACAGCATAGCTAGGCATGGGAACTCTTTTTTAATTGTATTATTTTATGGAAATAAAAATATAATGAACTCTACAAGGCCACATTTCTTGTGTAACTTTCTTTAAAATGCCTCCACAATTAATGGCCCTTGAGACATTTTCCTTTGCAGCCCCCACCTTTGGAATTCTCTATCTCTTATCATTTGCCAATTCCTTTTTTTCATATGTAGCTTCAAGTCAGTTTTGAAGATATTCTACTTGAAAAAGGCTTCTGTCAGCTTGAACCCTTTAATTGCCAGTCAAGAAAGTCTGTGGTTTCTGTGCGCACATTTAAGAAATTAGATGGGATTAAAAGTACAGGATGTCAGCCTTAAAATGTTGATTTATAAAATATAACTATAAATAATGAATTGTCTATATATATATATATATATATATGTATTGTAATATAAAATAATACCTTAAAATGTATATTACTGGACTTACATGGCTATTGTATATATATTCTGATTGCCTAAAGTACAAAGGTGCAAAACTAAATATATCGTCAGCTAATAGGCATCAAAACCTCCTGTAGCACGTGGCTTTGTCAGGGTTTCTGCACATTTATTCCTATGTATGACCTGATTGTTTAATACATACTGCCCCACTCATCACAGATCATAGGTTGGCGGACTATGACAATAATTGGACCATGACATTCACATCATATCTTACAATTAAGGGCACACAGTAAACAAGATATTCAGTTATTAGTGTTGTTGAGCCGTAAAAATTCAAATTGTGTCAAAGGTTTCAGGTTAACATTATTTAAGCTGTAAATACTTTAGTACAGTTTCTGTATAATTTAGCAATTCTGAATTATATCAGATTTATTGCACGTCATGAACTGAAGATGCTAAAGGTTGTATTCATTGCATTACATTTATTTTCTACAGAATTTTGGCAGGTCAGTCAATGATTTCCAAGGGTTAGGCAAGTTTTTAGACCCATGTACCCCACTCCACAACCAAAGTCCTTTCACTTTTAGTGAGTGGAATTGTGTTCCTTTAGTACCCATGTAACATTGTGCATGTGGTATCAATCTGGTCCTGGTTTTGTTAATTTGAAGACAAATAAAATGCAAAACTTTTTCTGCATAAAGCGGTTATATACCGCAATAAACCCTGTGAAGCACTTATCAGTGCTGATACATAAGGAATGTTTTGCAATATAACTGGCGTACCCTAAAACTCTAGAGGTTTGGCCCAGGGGCTTCATAAATCAGAGCTTTTTTTCTGATCCACCCATGTGACCTCAAGTCTATAGGTAATTAGCTCCACCTATGTGTTTCAAGCTCAAACCCAGATGGGCCATCTGTCACACTAGGCATATGCCTAGTGGGCCTCTGGCCAACAGTGCCCCTGACTCACCTGATCTGGCACTCCTAAGGCAGATGTGCTGCTTAAGGGTGGTTGTATATGCCCGACCACAAACTTTCTGACTATAAAAACTTTGGTGGTTGCTGGCCCTAAAGTGTCAGGACTGCCTAGATGTCCCCAGTCCAGCCCTGGTCTAGCCCTGGTCCAGCCCTGGTCTAGCCGCTCCTCTCAGCATAGGCCTCACCCACAAAAGGATCATGCATGGGGCTCCTAGCTCAACAGAAAACAATTTAATTGGTTGCTATGGTGGGTGGAACATTTTGCTTCAAACTTTATTAACCATTTTTAACCCCTTCAAGCCTTGTTGAAGTTTCATGCCACCATGAAAAGATGTGCTTCAGAAGTGTTGTGCGAGTTATAGGAGTTGTAGTACACATAAAAAGAGGGTGCACCAAAACAGCAAAAGGGTAACTATACCTAAAATTGATTTCTTTATCATGGCCTTATGTTGAGCAGTCAGATGAGCAGGTTATGTGAGGTGTCCTGTAGCTTCCAAAAACCATAAAATAATCTATACATGTGGGATATTTTTGTAATCTGGAGATTGAGCTATTTTTTTATGCACTTGCTCAAAAAATGCTAACCAACATGAAAGAGGTTTTGAAAGAAAAAAAACCACAGAAAATTAATAATAGCTAACTTTGACAAATATTGTTGACCAATAGGCTGCATGACGAGTGACAAAATATTTCTACTGAAATACTTTAAACGGTCTGCTTTCCATAAATATTTACTTTAGATTATTCATGTTTTTTTGTTCATGTTGCTAAACTTTGAAACAGCATTCCTACAAACTTTTTTTTTCCATTTTGTAACATATTATTCATATTAAATGTTGGACTACATAAAAATGATATTAAAAGAAAGTTCTATCTCTCCTTGAAAAGGCAATATATAAATGGTGTGGGTACACGAAAAATGAAAAAGGGAAATCATGGTTGAACAAACATATCATGGTGGTTAAAGTGCTTTATAAAACGCTGTTTCTATTTTGATCTATTTATCCAGGATTATATCCAAGCTGTTTAATTTTATCTTCTGTATTAAAATAATTTGGCTCTGAATCACAAAGAGGATACCTTCCTGAAATATCAACCAGGGATTTAAAGGGTGGAAGCGACTCTTTGCCCAAAATCTTACTTTATTGATAAGCATTATGATATAAACTTGGATATATTCCAGAGCATACATTAATATGAATACTAGAAAGTGTGAACTAGGACATAGTAACACACAAACACACAAAAAAATTATACACAGAAAATAAGCAACAGTGTGAGAGATATAGCTGTTTCTATGGATGAATAATGAAAAACTATTTTGATATATATAATATAACCAATATCATTAATACGTGTGAAGGAAAGAACTGCTTCTTGCCAGAAACTTATCTTGGCTGAGCACTGCCCTAGGGTTGAGTGTCAGGAAATGATGTCATATCCCGACATTGATGTATGAGGGAGTCGGATCTATCAATATGGCAATTTGTCCTTTCTAAAGCCACCCCCTTTAAACTGCTATCCTAGGCAATGCTGCTTTCCACATGATATTTGGTTATCACATACTTTGAAAGTAAATAGTACCGTATTTACTGGAATTGGGAATGTTGGTGAATGTAAAGCCAGGTGAACATTCTGTTTAACCCTTTGATGACGCTTTACTCTTTATCTAATGTGTAGGTGTCATAGAACCTACATTTTAAGTGTTCTTTTAAAGGGACAATCAGTCTCATGTTAGTTTAACCAAGTCTTTTAAAGTCAGAATATTTTATAGAGGTGAGGTCTCACTTATTTTTGAAGTATTAAGGGTTATCATTTGAGATTCCACAAGGGTTGTGAGGTTATCTTTTATGACTATATTTTCCACAATGTATTGGAATGAGATAAAGATGACTGGGATTGAGCCAGACTAACAGCTGGGTTGTGAAAGAGAACATACTCATGGCTGGTGGTGCTCTTACAGTATGCTCTAGGCTTTAGCTAATCCAATTTATGTAGTCTATTGATTTATGATTTGTTTAAAAAAAACCTTTTTGCTGGTGGGAGAGCAGCTAAAAAATATCAGGATATCAATAAAGATTTTCCTGAAGCTTTCTACAAGTCACCATCTTGCCACATGTTCCCTCTTGCAAAATGTTCAATATGGTCATACCCCTTCTTTAAACTCTCTCCATAATGTCTAGAGCTGTGGAAAATGAGATAGAGAAGGTAGGGAGACATTGAGAGAGGGTGTGTTAGATGCAGAAAACAAATTCAAATAAAAAAGCAGAGCTTTCAGCTTTGTTTTGTTTGGGTTCTTCTCATTTTCAGACATTCCTACGAATTACCGAAATTACCCAATTTACCAAATTTAGTTTATATGAATCCAAATGCACCAGTTTAATAAAAATATATAAATATAAACATATATATGTATATGAACATATAAATACACAGTCGTGTGAAAAAGAGAGTACACCCTCTTGGAATGTGATAGTTTTAAATATCAGTACATAATGTCCATCATCTGTTCCTTAGCAGATCTAAAAATTAGGTAAATATAACCTCAGATGAACAATACATGACATATCAGACTGTGTTATGAATTGTTGAACAAAAATAAAGCCAAAATGGAGAAGCTGTGTAAAAGTGATTCAATAGCTTGTTGAACCACCTTTAGCTGCAATAACTTGAAGTAATTGTTTTCTGTATGACTTTATCAGTCTTTCACATTCGATCAATTTTGGCCCACTCTTCTTTACAAACTTGCTTCAATTCATTGAGGTTTGCCAGCATTTGTTGATGCTCTCTTAAGATCCCACCACAGCATTTCAATTAAGTTGAGTTCTGGACTTTGACTGGGTCATTGCAACACCTTTAGCTATCGACATGTGACCTCACATTTGACTCTAGACGACTCATACATTAGGACCCTGTTCTCAAGCTTACAATCTAGTTTTACACCTATCCCAAGTATTTTTAAAGTCCCTCACTGTATTAACCTCAACCACTTCTGAATCTGCAAGGTTTTGGTTAACATTTCAGTATTAAAATGAGAAACTGGATAGTGTTGCCTTTTTGTTTGAAAAAGAAACTGTGACTGAGGCAGTAGCTTAGAATTATGTTTTTTATATATTTTATATATATATTATATATATATATGATCTTTATATAGAAGGATCGCTACTGCCATATGTGATGCAAAGCATATGGCACATATAATTGTGCTATAAATCAACAGATAAATATTCATCAACAGAAAACATTCACTTAAATTTGGTAGATGTTATTTTATTTGATAAACTTGCAACAATTATTTTCCCCAATTTTGCCTTGATGATGAACCTAAAAGACCAATATATTCCCACATTATTATACTGATTAGATTTAACTAATGTAGTAGAATGTAGATGGGCTCTAAACACTGCCTCAATGAATGTTACACTGTGTAAGAAGGACCTTTAAATTGTCTACATGCCTGATTGGTATCTAGCTCTAAGGTAGTCTTGCCTGATGTTTCAACGTGAAGGGCCATGTACCATACAGAAGCTTAGTTGAGGCAGACAATAGGATGTCTTATGCCTATGTCATTCATGTTTAAATTCCTCATTGTCTTAACTTTATTTCTGCCATAGGTTTATATACACTACAGTTCAAAAATGTTAAAACATGTTTTAAAGAAAAGCAAATGTCAATTAAAATAACATGAAATGGATGAGAAATATAGCGTAATGGAATATCCTCATAGGCGTACAAAGGCCCTTTATCACTTCCATCACTCCTGTGTTCCAATGTTGTGTTCCCTAATCCAAGTTCTTGGTTTCAGATGGTGGTTTGTAGAGGGCTTGGGATGCTTCAGGAAAGCTGCAAGAATGGAAAGAGAGATAAATAAGAGAAGATAGTTTTAGGTTAGAAAAAGGGGTGGGGTTATGGCTGTAGGACCCCAGAGGGGGAGGGGATAAAGATGAAGGAATGTACTTTCCCAAGGTAAACAGCATTTGACTAAAAAAGTAACAATGTCCCCAAAATCCATATTTGGTACATATACAGGAGAAATGTGCATAATAATAATAATAATAATAATGACGTTTTGACTCTTGCAATGGCCTCTGTTTATATGCTGGTTTGCAAAGGGCTTAGGATGTTTCAGGAAACCTACAGGAGGGATCATTAGAAAACCCTTTTGTAATTATGTTAGCAGAGCTAGAAATGTCCATGGAAATGATAGTTAGATCAGTAAAAAGCTTCAACTTTGACTAAAGACTTTTCTTGGACCAATATGTCTATATCAACTTTCTTTACTTTGTAGATAATATTAAATCAACCCCTTAAAACCTTCATGACGTTCCACGCCATCATGAAAGAATGTGCCCAAAAGCCTATCATGACGACATGAAACGTCATGAATAAAGTAGCAGTGTGCAAGTAATTGGTTGCCGGTGCGGGGGACTTCCTCGCATAGGAGGCAGTGCTCAGTAACCGCTATAAATCACACAAGACTTTCTTTATGAATGGATGCCTCACGTTCACGATGAACATAAGGCTCCATTCACTGGGAGTGCATAATAAAAATACCCTACACCCATATTTTCTGTGTATATACAATCTTTACAAATGGGCTGAGGACGGCTGTGGATTACAGCTTCCATCAACTTCAGCCGTACTGGTGATGAAAGTGATATGAGTTTGTAGTCCAGGTCAGTTCAGCACTTTGTGAAGACCTCTTGGACTGGCCTGGAGGGCAATTGCCCCCTGCATGTGGGGCAGTCCACCCCTGTTTTTATCTAAACTGTGTTTATATAGTCATTTAACCCTTTATTTTCTGTGTGCCTACCCTGCCAAACGCAAGACACTTGGGGTGTTTGTTTCAACTCTGCTACTTTAATGATAATTATCATAGCAAAATCATATAAAAATGTTTTTGTTTTATTTTATGATATATAAATCATTCCAAGCATTGGAAAATACATTTCAAAGTAGTATCAAAGAAAACCCTCTCTTTCCTTGAAAAACAAAATGATATATAATGTTCATGTGTGCAGTAAAGTACCCTCAGTAAAGAAGGGGTTAATGAGAAAATGACAAATAACCTTTTTCATCTACAAAGTACCAATGGGCTATCTGCACAAATCAACCAGATAGAGAAGATATGGAGGCTTTGGTCACTAGCCTTAACAATCTAATATGTTCTGCCACTTTCCTACACCCAAAATATACTTAATTTCTGAAATGGTCATTATATAGATTAAAACTATAACTATATCACACTATCACCAACTGTCCTGGTATGTTTTTGACATTATGTTCCACTGGCCGGCTCCTCTGACCAACGTCCTGACAGCTGGTCTGCACTAATTATTAAGATGGGTTCATGTGATGGCATCGTTGGTGCTACATGATGGAAATCTGAAATTTTTGAGCACAATGGTTTCAAGATTAGAAAAGTAGTATTCAACCCCCTAAAAACCATTAAATATCTTGGAATCCTATACATCATCCTTATGAAATCTGAAGGTGTAGAGAAAGAGAAGCTGGATAAATAGCTATTAAGATATAAAATCCTGAGCTGTAATATGCTGGTCTGCTGAAAAAAAGAAATGCCTATACTGCAATTAAAGAAACATCGTTTATCAAATCCTACAATATTGTTATTTGTACTTAATTTTCCCGAAAATTATAGTTTCTTGTGGCATATTCTAAAGGCAGAGATATTTTTAATATTCTGGCTGCTTGGTTCTAGAGCTGTTTAAATGTGATGCTTTTCTGTTTATCCTTTGCACATCTTCCTTATAATTGAGCACATTTGTTGCCTGATTCATATATCCGCTCACTCTGCCAAGAAAACATTCGTTTTCAACCCTCTGAGTGATTAAATTTGAGAGTTCTAGGTGAATATCTTGTAAATGTTCTGATAAATTTGGCAAGTGTGAACAATTATGTTTAGTCTCCAAAAGAGACTACATTCTATCAAGGAATATATTTACTTTATTCCATGTTTGGTTCTCTTCTGAATATTTTAATTGATTAATACATTCTTCCCACATCACAGTTTTATGTCTGTAGCTCAAGAGAGTGGGTAATAATTATTGTAGGCTTACTGTCAGGAAAAAAAAGTCAGTGTGTGCCAAAGAAAAAGCATATACCACTATTCTAGATAATGTTGAATGTGTACCCTTGTATATGACAGCTTTAGGTGTTGAGAAGGTGTTTGCCTAAATCTACTCTTATCCCCTTTAACATTGATAGACTATGATGCCATTAAAGTCAATGATAACTATGTTCTACTTGAATCAGTAAGGATCATCAGTAAATCATCACTGATTTTGATGGAAGCACAACAGCACATGTATAGGATGCATAAATAGGCACTGGATGTGTACACAGATTGCTCATAAAATACAATTTTATTAATATCAAATACACCTGAAATCAAGTACCCACAAAATCAGTGTACAAGGACAAGAGCAAAGATATAGTCTAAGCCTCACCAAGCAAAAAGGGCAGACCTCGGATGCAAACCCCTACATTTCATTAGTTTAGAGAACAGTACCGTACTATGACCCCCCATTGATGATGAATCCAGGAAGGCTTTTTCAAAAAATACATTTCGGATAGCTGCAGAGTAGCATTTCTCATTATTCTTAGACATGCTAAAAATCATCGGAGAATCACGGAAGATGTGCAACAATTGGAGGTCTACCTTTGAGGCCCCATGTGAGCTGTTAAAATAGTTAGTCGCCAAAAATATTGATCAATATGAGGCATCACATATTGTTTTTTTAAGTGTAATGTTGCATGTTTAATTCATTTTACCTCATTTGTCATTTAGTTTTACTGCAATTGTCCAATCTAATCAACTTCCTTACTGATTTTATATTTGTAATTCACATTTTAATCCAAAGAGCTGCCATCTGCACAGTAAGGATCCAACCCATGCTCCGGAAAGCATGGTTTATGTTGACAGTATTTATTCCCTGCTGTCCTAGGATCTGGAAGTCACTTATGTTAGGGTTTCATAGCCAAGCCTGAGCTTTATCGAGTATATCACACTGCAAACCACATATCTGTAAGCCCCATACCCAACAGTGACAGGTTTTGATAACTATAGCTGGGAGAGGGTATACTGCCACCAAACACACGTGTACCATAGGGTCATGTATCAGGACTGCAGGATCTACCTGTGGCACAGAGGTAGAGCTTGGCAATGTATGTGTATATGGGCAGGTATGTGTAATGGCAGTCTGTGTGGGCAGCCATGTGTAAGGTTAGTGTAAATTAAATAACCTCTGTAAAAAAGTGTGGGGGCTCAATTTTCAATTCTTGCCTTGGGCGCAAAAGGAACTAGTTACAGCTCTGAGTTATACTATTACTCTAACATAGCAGGAGAACCCTGGACCCTTGAAATAGCCAGAGACAACAGCCAGGGGTAAACCATTGCAACCCTCTTTCCCGTCACAGTGGCCAAATAAGAGACCAGGATGATGTCAGTCTGCCCCTTTATTTAAACTTATTTACTTCCATTGTATCACTATAGGTTTAAGTTGCCACATTAGAGAGCCACCACTAAAAAAAATTGTGTTCCCAGTGCTCCATTAACAATTTTAGGCACAATGCCAATTTGTTCATGGCTTTATTATGATGTAATTTCAGAATAATTAACCTGGAAAACCCAATAAATCATGCTCACGATAAATGAATGAAGAAATGTTATAATTTATATTTTGGCAAATATAGTGCACATGGCACAAGCCTTCAAAAATACGCAGCTATATGCAGTGAGACTAATGTACACTCCGGCGTCTCCTCTGATAGACCTGAAGGCTGCCTGAGCCAGTTGCTCTCACTGTATTATCAAGCAGGCACTTTTATTCATTGTTTAATTTACATTACAAAATGTAGCTTTATTTTTAACATAAAAAAACAGGCAACTCTGGGTTAAGAATTATTGCCCCATAGTTATCAATAGAAACAGATTAAGAAGCAGCCAATGTGCCTTCCTACCAATAAAGCATATAATGCACTATATGGGGGCTGGCCCTACCATACAGTTAAACTGGGCAGCTGCCTAGGGCACTCCTGTATGCGGGGAAACTTAGTTCTCCAAGGGCACTAGAAAAAGCTAGAGATTTTATGGCCGCACTACACGCCCTACCATTAAAATGGAAATACACAGAATAATAGAAGAAAAAGACTGCTAGCGGTAATGAAATAGGTGTATTGAATTGTCATATCCCAAGTTCTTAAAACACAGTATTTTATTTTGAAGAATACTATTCATGTAGCTTCTAAACAAATATGAAATAATGATGTTTAAGATCTGCTTGTGGAAAATATAATATGACATTCAACAGCCTCCACCGATGTGGAAGTGCCAGGAGCAGGTTGGCACCACACCATGAAATGCTGTGGGAAGATTGTCACAATACAGCCCGCGTTTCATAATGTTTCTGACACCACTTGAAAATGTTACTTCCAAGAGCTAGACTGGCATACTCAAGATCTTTACCTGCCAAGATGACGAAATCAATTTCCATTCCTCTAGGCAGTCAGTGTTAAATGAAGAGGATCTACCAAAATAATAATTAAAATAAATGTCAGGAAATTAGAGTTCCTTTGCCTATCAGTTGACAAGATACATCTATTATTTCAGGGAGGAATACATTATAGTGATTTAATGTGTTTTCTGTCTTCTTTTAATACATTACCTGATAGGCTCAATTTATCTCGTTGGCTGACTTTTGCACCTTTTGGTGAGATGCTGCTATACCAACCAACCAGGGATTGTATTTCGTTGCATTCCCGGTCACCGCTCCTCGAGACAATTTCTTTTGATGGAATCCACCTTGACACTACTTGGCATTTAATGTTACACTTCCCTAAATGTACATATAGGAACTACCTGAAATTGATGCATAGTGTCTTGGTACAACCGGATCCGAATTATCGAAATTTAATTTTACCTTCTAATTTTCTGTTGATGTTTATATTCTTCTTTATCTCTTCTATTGTGATCATCTCACAAGGATCGCATCCCACTACACCATATTGATGCAACCTGCTTAAATGTAACTTCTATCCTCTTCCATCATCTTCTTAGTTTGTATGGATTAACCAGACGATTGACCCAGGCTTGTTGTAATCCTTCTCCTTGCCTTCCCTTTCCTACATTCTTTCTCTGTTTGTCAACTCTAACCTGATAACATCATGCCTTTTATACTAGGCCTCCAAGAGAAGAGTGTGGTTAAGTTCTATCCGTATCTCAGAGCACCATTTTGAATATTGATATATAGGTACACAGAGAGTTAGGCAGAAGGTTTTCGTGTTAAGTAGTGTGACAGATAGACAAAACCACCCTCGTCATTGACAGGCTGATGACAGATGTGATCCCAGTATGCGGCCTACAAGATATAATTAGACTGATTTACACACAATAGTAAAACATTTATTACACAATGTATAATGTTCATGTTTCAGAAACCCTGTAGGAACGGTATAATTCAATTCAATATTTCTACAAGAGGGTTTGACACTGAAATCTGTAATTACATGTAGGAAATAGCCTATTAATCAAATACGGGGCAGGTGGCATGTAATGGATAGCTGGAAAATCCCTCAGTCTAATTATGAAAATGGATTGAAATATATATTATATATATAATATAATATATATAGTATAATATATATTTATATATATATATATACTGCTCAAAATAATAAAGGGAACACTTAAACAACACAATGTAACTCGAAGTCAATCACACTTCTGTGAAATCACACTGTCCATCAGAAGCAACACTGATGGACAATCAATTTCACATGCTGTTGTACAAATGGAATGGAACAGACAACAGGTGGAAATGTTGCACTGTGCATGTGTCCACTCAAACGGTCAGAAACAGACTCCATGAGGGTGGTATGAGGGCCCGACGTCCACAGGTGGGGGTTGTGCTTACAGCCCAACACCGTGCAGGACGTTTGGCATTTGCCAGAGAACACCAAGATTGGCATATTCGCCACTGGTGCCCTGTGCTCTTCACAGATGAAAGCAGGTTCACACTGAGCACATGTGACAGATGTGACGGAGTCTGGAGACACCGTGGAGAGTGTTCTGCTGCCTGCAACACCCTCCAGCATGACCGGTTTGGCGGTGGGTCAGTGGTGGTGTGGGGTGGCATTTCTTTGGGGGGGCGCACAGCCCTCCATGTGCTTACCAGAGGTAGCCTGACTGCCATTAGGTACCGAGATGAGATCCTCAGACCCCTTGTGAGACCATATGCTGGTGCGGTTGGCCCTGGCTTCCTCCTAATGCAGACAATGCTAGACCTCATGTGGCTGGAGTGTGTCAGCAGTTCTTGCAGGAGGAAGGCCTTGATGCTATGGACTGGCCCGCCCGATCCCCAGACCTGAATCCGATTGAGCACATCTGGGACATCATGTCTCGCTCCATCCACCAACACCACGTGGCACCACAGACTGTCCAGCAGTTGGCGGATGCTTTAGTCCAGGTCTGGGAGGACATCCCATCAGGAGATGATCCGCAACCTCATCAAAAGCATGCCCAGGCATTGTAGGGAGGTCATACGGGCACGTGTAGGCCACACTACTGAGCCTAATTTTGACTTGTTTTAAGGACATTACATCAAAGTTGGATCAGCCTGTAGTGTGGTTTTCCATTTTGATTTTGAGTGTGACTCCATATCCAGACCTCCATGGGTTGATAAATTTGATTTCCACTGAGAATTTTTGTGTGATTTTGCTGTCAGCACATTCAACTATGTAAAGACAAAAGTATGTCATACGATTAGTTCATTCATTCAGATCTAGGATGTGTAATCTTAGTGTTCCCTTTATTATTTTGAGCAGTGTATATTATTATGTTTAATATAAATATGCAATATCACTATGTGCAGCTATATCATTTATGTATAATAAGTTTGTTTTATGGGCAGTCATGCCCTTTTAAACTCCACTAGTGATGACAATGCAAGTTAGCAATGCAATGTGGGAAATTGCTCTGTGTGGGTTTATTTAACAGGGTAAAAATCCTTCTACCAGCCCTGCAGCCTTTTTACCTGGGCAACTCTCTTAAACTACTCAGGAACACAGTTTAAATAACTTAAAGACAGTCACACTGTCTGCAGGCGCAGTAGAATGCCTGGTCACCAATAGTTATTAATAAAGATGCAGGATCTAGCAGGGTAAAAGTCCTTACATGGGCCCTGCAACTGTGTCTGGCAGAGCCCTGCAAGGTTCTAGGAGATTAAACCTTTGCAAGTGTACTACTTTGTATGACTAACCTTGCTCTTGGGTGGAGTCTTTCATTGAAACGGAACAATTTTATTCACTGTGAAAATAAGTAGAACATGATTGTATCAAAGCAAATAAAATAAACCAATCAGCCATAACATTATGACCACCTGCCTAAAATTGTGTAGGTCCCCCTTTTGCTACCAAATAATCCTGACCCGTCGAGACGTGGACTCAGCTAGACCTCTTAAGGTGTGCTGTGTGATCCAGCACCAAGGCGTTAGCAGCAAATCCTTTAAGTCCTGTAAGTTGCGAGGTTGGGCCTCCATGGATGTATCCGGGTGCCATGTGTCCTCCAGGTAAGCGATGCACACGTACCTGGCCATCCACGTGACGTAAAAAAAACTGATTCATTATAACAGGCCACCTTCTTTCATTGCTCCCTGGTCCAGTTCTTATGCTCATGTCTCCATTGTAGTCACTTTTGGCAGTTGACTGGGATCAGCATGGGCATCCTGACTGGTCTGCGACTACCCAGCCCCATGCGCAACAAACTGTGATGCACTGTGTGTTCTGACATCTTTCTATTAGAACCAGCATTAACTTTTTCATTAATTTGAGCTACAGTAGCTTGTCTGCTGGATTTGACCACACGGTCCAGCCTTCGCCCCCCATGTGCATCAACCCCATGTGCATCAATGAGCCTTGGCCGCCCATGACCCTGTTGCCCGTTCACCGCCTTTCTTTACATTAGACCACTTTTGATGGGTACTGACCACTGCAGATCAGGAACACCCCACAAGCTGCAATTTTGGATATGCTCTGACCCAGTCATCTAGCCATCACAATTTGGCCTTTGTCAAAGTCGCTCAGATCCTTATGCTTTCACATTTTTCTTGCTTCTAACACATCAACTTTTGAGGATGAAATGTTCACTTGCTGCCTAATATATTTTACCCACTGACAGGTGGCATAATATCAAGATTATCAGTTTTATCCATAATGTTATGGCTGATCGGGGTAGTAGGAACACTGGGACCAACAACCAAACATACCCTGATCCCCAGACATTCCCTTGTGCTACTGGATGCTTCTTCCTTTTGCATATTGAGATTAATCTTTGGTAATCCCGTAGATTCTGGAATACCAGAAGATGCACAACAATATCCAATCAGGAAAGAGATTTCCTGGAAAATGTACCCATACTTTAGATTAGATATACAGGTATGTAACATCATTGTCAGAGCCTGACAATCTCCCAGCAATCTGTTATCAGCTCTAATTTTGCTACTGGCGGCAACAGGGTGAGATGCCCATGGTTCTAGTTTGTGCTATACTTTCCAGAACGAGAGCTCTCTTGCTTCTACCTTCGCTCCTTATGCGTGGACACTAATCTCTCAGCATTGGTCAGTTATGTAATAATTATTCTACACTTAAAAACAGTATCTAGTGGAAATGATGTAAGATTCTTATCGAAGTGTAGATCCGGTAGTACGGTTATTCTTTAGTTATCACACACATTAATTGATTCTAAGAACACAAAAAGTAGAATGCTGTGCAGCATACTAAAACATGATTAATGAGGGAGAACTGAGAGCCAGCTCTTACAATCATTTAAAAGTTCTCTGGGGAACTTAACCCCTCACAGCCACTGCACACCCCAACATGCATGATTGTAAGATGGCACTGTAAGTTATCTTACCAATATTCAGTCTATAAAAAAACACCTGTGTACGGTAATTGAGAACTATTTATGGAAATGTTTTACTGTATATTGCTACAAAACGTCAATTTAAATCATAACACGTTTACTAAGCGGCCATGTGTGTACCAACAGCATTCTTGATTCTGTTAAATTAGTGTTTCATTAAATAAAATTATTTTGTAAAGATTTGTAAAGTTAAATAGGTAGTCTTTCTAATCAATCCCTTGTCATAGATAATAAAGTGCATATGATGACTGAAATGTCCCTATAAATATTACTATTTAAGTATGCAGTGGGTCAATCATCACCCAATCATCATTACACTAAGACGTAAATCTGCCAAATTCCTTTAATGAATAACCATCAGCAAATATTGTTCTATCTTTTTTCTGTTTCATTATGATTTGAAGTATTTTTATTTTCAACAGTATAAGCGTCACATTTTCTTCCTACCAGTTTCATTTTTTTAATGATCGTAATGCCTTATTGCCTGTATTAAGAAATAACCTTATAGATTTTGAAAATCTAAAGTTTTATTAGAAGAGACAAAATCATTTGAAACCATGCGATGGACAATATTTCGCTTTCTGCAGGTATCATGGTCATACATATTAATGGTAAGAGACAAAAGATATATAACTCTGGGCTTGGTCAACATAACAGTGGTAGAAAATAAAAAAGTTTAATGCTGAAGCCATCCAAAGGGTTAAGTAGAAATAACCAATCAGTGCAATTCCTGATTGTTCTGATATTAAAGAGTGTGGCATTTAAGGATAAGGATACTAGGTGTATTTGGGGGGAAGAAATGTCCCTGGGCATCACTATGCATATGGAGATTGAAATCCTGTGTTCTAAGCAATAACCTTTTCCATAATTACTGTGAGATGTTCAGAATTATCCTCCCCGACATGTTAATAGAAAAAAAAAACTCAGAGCAGAACAATTATTTCTTGTTATTTTTTTTTCTTATGCTGCTCGACTGCGGTGTGCTTTGCAGAGGGCTCTCAATCCTTGTCTAAATGAGCTTAGAACCTAATTTTTGAGAGCCGAGGCTCGTTACGTAACCGTAAGATTACTCCAGGAAAATGTGATTTTTATCATGCTGTCTAGTGCACAGCCAAATTCAAAATCTAGTATGTTCTGTGCCTCAAGATCTGTTTAACAACTGAATGTCCTGTCTGGCACATAATAAAATGCATGCAGAAACCATATAGACTATATAGTATAAAAAAACAGGGTCACAACAGCATTATATAAATCAGTATATATATATATATATATATATACACACATATACTGATAGGAAGCCTCTTTAAATACCACTACACAAAAACAATTATCCCATTGTGTGCTAGAAGGAGTATTATGTCATTTGTATGAATACTACATACACTATATGGACACAAGTATTGGGACACCCAACCATTACACCAACAGGGACTTTTATGACATCTCATTCTAAATACTTAGACCTTAATATGTAGTTGATCCCCCTTTGCAGCTATAACAGCTTCCACTCTTCTGTGAATGCTTTCCACAAGAGTTTAGTGTGTTTCTGTGGCTTTTTTTTTTTTGCATTTTTGGACTTTTTTTAAGAATTAGGCGTCCACTGGCTGCCTCGACAGAAACCACATTCTCTGCAGCGTCTCTCGTATGTAAGTCAATAGGAGCTGAGTAGAAGCAACTGATAGCATGTATTCTAGTTGAACATCAGTGTTCATCTACCAGACATGCTCAGTTCCCATTGACTACAATGACATGGCTACTAGCCATGTGCTGGAAGCATACATTATTATTATTATTTATTGTTTTATATAGCGCCTTCAAATTCCATAGCACTGTACATAAGTATGTTTTCTGCTTTGGGTAGAAGCAACAGGGAATACTTGCATGGAGTAAAAGGCATTGTAGTCAGTGCAAAGTTGACTTCAACCTCCATGTGGCAGAAAACAGGACTAGAATGCTCATTTAATAAAGAGTTAATAAAAAAGAATAATGAGTGCTATTATATACAACAGCTCTTATATATAAGAGCTGTTGGTGTGGTCAATTAAGGGAATGTATAATGTGAATTCCTTTATTCTAAATCAGACATGTCATCAAGGAGTGATATCTCAGCGTATATTTACTAAGTTACTTTTACTATCCCTCTTCAATGTGTTTTGATAAATAAACATAGATGGCGACGGTGTCAAATAATATAACACTAAGATCTATAAATGAATATAAAGAACCTCTTTAATACAAAAGCTACATTCCCTACTAATACATACTTTTCAATTTTGTTTGCATATTACTTGGTTCCAAAGGTTAGATGAGCGGTGTCTGAAAACCAGTGTGCCAACTGCTGTGCGACTACATTTACAACAATAACAATTATGCATAACATTTCAAATCTGTATATAAAAAGTAGAAAATTTGTCTATCTTACCCTTTTTTGCAGGGTAAATAAAGAAATTTGCAAGTTAGAATAGAAAGCGGCTGCCATTTTTAAGTCAGTTTTACATGTTTTAGCGAAATTACCATAAACTACAGATAACTTATTTTCAGACAATTAGACAGATTTAGTGATATTAATTTTACAGATTTACTTTATGGATGCCAAGACCTGTGGCAGGCCCAGAGTTTACTAATCAATTTTCTGGCCTTATGAGTTTTCTCCTCTCCTCGTTAACCCTTACAAAGGCTATGGAGCCAATGAACAACACTCAGCAGCAAAGGCAGACTGTTAAGAAAACCATTTGTGCCATTACTAAATGTGTCAATGGAAACTACCTATAGTTTGAGCTTTTTGTTTGGGATTTAGTGTATAGAGATATTTTTGTTAAAGTATTAACCTTATAGACGTTGAGATTGGTAGCAGCCTGAGGCAGGTCAGAATTATCCAATACATTTATTTCCCCAACATACCTAGGGTGACCACATCGGCCATGTTTTCCAGGACACATACAGTATAATTTTTAGATATTGCTGACAAACCCAGATAAAGTGTTGCCCTGATGATGTTCTCGCTATTACAATAGCATATATGTTATATATTTTTTAAAAAAGTATTTTCCAGTTAAATTCTCCAGTGAAATCCCAGTCATTGCAAATAAGAAGCATGACATCACTGTAACCATTCTGACCAAGGGGCAAACGTACCCAGAAACACCAAATAAAAGCAGTTTATGTGACTATAAACCTAAACAACTTGTTCGTGCTAAGAGAGTCTTAAAGAGGTGAGAAAAAAAATCCCTGTGCTTTGCTATGGGTCTGGAATGGTTTTCTTCACCTGTTGGTGGTGAGGTAATAAATTACAATCCCCTTTGCTCACTACATACCTCTACTAATAACGTAGCTGGAGTTTATTAGTATTGTTAAAGTTACAATAGACTGTTGTGATCTAACCACAATCCAAACAGCTATATTGGAAACAAACAATATTAAGCATCTTCATCCCAGAAATCAGACCATAGAACCCCACTTCAAGAAACCAGGAGAGTGATTCTGGGTTTTCTGACATGCTGCTCTGGAAATTTAAGAATTATGCCAATCAGCCATAACATTATGACTACCTGCCTAAAGTTCCCCTTTTGCCACCAAATCAGCCCTGACCCGTTGACTCCACTAGACCTCTGAAGGTGTGCTGTGGTATCTGGCACTGATTTGCTTGTAGCAGATCCTTTAAGTTGCAAGGTGGGGCCTCCATGGATGCATCCTGGTGCCGTGTGTTCTCCAGGTAAGTGAACCAGCATTAAATGTTTCAGCAATTTGAGCTACAGTTGAGCTCATCTGTAGGATTTGACCACATGGACCAGCCTTCGCCCCCCATGACCCTGTCGCTGTTACAGCACTTTTCCATCCTTGGGCCAGTTTTGATAGGTACTGACCACTGCAGACCGGGAACACAAGAGCTGCAGTTATTGGAGATGCTCTGACCCAGTCGTCTAGCCATCACAATTTGGCCCTTGTCAAAGTTATGCTTGCCCATTTTTCCTGCTTCTAAACACACTAACTTTGAGGATGAAATGTTCACTTGCTGCCTAATATTTCCCACCCACTGACAGGTGCCATGATAACAAGATTGTCAGCATTATTCACTTCACCTGTCAGTGGTCATAAGGCTAGGGCTGAGCGGTGTATAATCAGTCCATCTTAATGCTTTTAAAAAAGCTTCTGAGGAGGCCATGTTTTTGTGACAATCTGTGAAAATGGTTTAGCCAAAGCACAATGTGCTATTAATGTGGTTTCACTTTAAATATTTGGGGCCTACGTTCCTACGAATGCAATATTGGACTGGGCAAATTAGGCTTTTGCTGGGGCTAAAATGTAAATGTAAACCATGTACAGGTTTTAAATGTTTTGCCATGGAAATAAAACTGGTTAAACTAGTAACTCATATATACATATATGTTCATGGCATGCTGCTATTCAGAAAATAAAACAAGAAGTTAAAGATTAAATAATACACAAAAAAGAACACTTCTCCGTGGATATTTATTTTTTAATTTATCATATTATTGGTTTTAGCTTGTTGAGTCAATGAGAAATCATAATTGCCATTTTGAAATGGTCCCCCCCCCCCATCCTGGGTGGTTTTTGCCTCCTTCTGGATCAACAGCGAGATTGAACTTGATGGACTTTCTTTTTTCAAACTAAATTACTATCAGTTACTATATTCTCGGTGGCTGGCAAACAAATGGAAAGTTAGCACAGACACTGCAGAGTTTAAAAGCAAATTCTATTTCCCAAATGACTGGATTCAACACTGCACATCAACAACATCAAAACGCCTGAGTCAGAAAAGATTGTGGCAAACAATAGTGGCAGGGACGCTTCTCTGTCCCCAGGGCCGCTTCTGCTGAAATCTACTGAGATTTCCTGGCTTCGGTCTCAAGATCCACAGTCTGTGTATGCTCAGGATTCAAAGAACAGAGACAGAGAAAAGGATCAAGGTCTTGTAAAAGCAAAAAAAGTACAACACATCCAGTGTGACCATTTTGACACTACGTTTTTAGCACATTTATAATGCAAGAGACCTTTAGGACTTATAGGACTCACTCATGTCAGTCCTTGATTAAACATAAGAATGTAGGATTTAAAGTAAATATTGATTCTGACAACCTGGCTTGTCCATATTCCTGCCTGCCGTACAACCTTAAACCTTTTTGGTTGAGAAATTAAGTCCCTTCCCTGTTACAACATCTACCACTTCCAACAGAAGGTTATCCACTCTTGCCCTGTATTTATTCAATAAAAAATTACAAATTAACACAACAGCAAACCTACAGGATTCACCTCATTTCTCATATACTCTTTTTTAGGTGCTTGACTTTAAAGGACAGCTACTATGGAAAAATGTTTTTTAAAACATTGGCATTTATTTTTAATGATTACCAATAATTTGAAGATAAAACCTGTAGACTATCGTCCCTATTGCGGCTTTCATCTTGATTCACATGCGCAGATAGTGTAAAGGACAGAACTTACTTTATATGTTTGGACTTGATGTCCTTTATTCTAGGTGCTCATAATGTTTGCTGGGTATCACAGTGTTCTATAGCCCTAAATACTATCTATCTATCTATCTATCTATCCATCTATCTATATAAAGGAGGACATGCTCTATGGACAAACGGATCGGGACACCTGACCATTACACCAACAGGAACTTTTGTGACATTGCATTCTAAATACAAAGACATTAACATGTAATTGGTCCTCCTTTTGCAGCTATAACAGCTTCCACTATTCTTGGAAGGCTTTCCATAAGATTTTGGAGTGTTTCTGTGTGAATTTTTGCCTATTCATTCAATAGAGCATTTGCGAGTTCAGAGACTGGTGTTGGATGAAAAAGGCCTGACTTGCAATCTCAGTTCCAGTTCTTCCATAATAATAATAATAATAAATCCCAGGTGTTTGATGGGGTTGAGGTCAGGGCTCTGTACGGCCAGTCAAGTTCTTTCACACCAAAGTCATCTAACCATGCCTTTATGGAGCTTGCTTTGTGCTCTGGGACACAGTCATGCTAGAATTAGAATAGGGCCTTCTAAAAACTGTTCCTACAAAGTTGGAAGTATAGCATTGTCCAAATTGTCTTGGTGTGCTGAAGTATTAAGATTTCCCTTCATTTGAAACCCTAAAAAACAGCCTCATACCATTATCCATCTTCCACCAAACTTTACAGTAGGTGCAATGCAGTCAGGCAGGCAACGTTCTCCTGGCATCCGCCAAACCCCAACTCACCCATCAGACTGCGAAAGAGAGAGGTGAGATCCGACTCTCCAGAGAATACGTTTCCACCGCTCCAGAGTCCAGTGGGGGTGTGATAAATGGAATCTAAACATGCAAGAGATAGGCTGATTAAAGTGCGAGTCTTTACAGCAGGAAAAACAAGCAGACTAAATGGGTTCTTATCTGCGGTCATACTCTGTTTCTATTTTAGTTATTTCTAGCATTCAAATCACATCGTATATTGATAGCTATGTTGTCCAATACTTTCTAATTTACAAAACAATATATTCATATTAATACGGTATGCATTTTTAAAATGATAGATTCTACATTGAGGTGGAAGTAAATATGCCCCCTAATGTGTATTGATTATTTTAGAAGGACTTCATGATGTTTGTTGAATGTCTGTAGTTGATAAGAGTGTTTACTGGTTGTTTAAATTGTTAGCTTTGTTTTGTTAGCAAAGTAATTATTGTGCCATCATTAGTCAAACCGATAACAGTAGCTGATAATCAGGTCTCCCTACAGGAAGTTATACATAGTCATTTTTCACTCATAACAGATGAGGCTGGCTGAATCTCCATATAAAACAATTATATTAAAACCATAACGTCATTCTAAAACACCAGCAAATTCCATAGAAGTGCCTGATGTAAAAATATCTTGATCTGTTGGAATTAATTAGTAAGCACATGGAAAGTGTTAATAAATGTAGCCGTTTAGTGAATATGGTTTTCTGCGGATTTTCACCCTCCACACACCCAATAATCTCCATTCCCAGGCATTTTAACATCACATGAGTTACGAACACCGTGGTCAATAGGGGAATAAATGTACCTTAGCACCTGTTCTGTATACTTCCAAGGACAAAAGAGAAAGAAGCAGAAAATATAAGCTGTCATAACCGTAAAAAAAAATAATGTACTTAATATGCAAAATTTGACTTGTAAATAAAAACAAAATAAAGTCCCTTTTAGGAGAAGCTGCAGCTCTAAAGATGCAGCAAACCACCACCTGTGTGGTCCCTTTTATTAACACCACTTTAGCCTTCTTTCTGGACATGAGTGTAGGACCAGGCTAGACCCTCTCTTTGTTAAGTCAACTGGCTCACGGCAAGGGCAAGTCACACATAGCAGATGCAGGTTTAATCAGATGCATGAGAATTGGCAGGTATGTTCATTCAAATAGTTGTAGTGCACACGCGTAAACAATGCACTAGCTTGCGAAAGTCCAAAATAAGCACCATGCTTCGTTTAAAGAAGTTGGAGCAGGAATTGAAGCAACCATCCCAGCTTCAGACTCTGTGAGCGAGCGTCTCTCCCACCGCTATACATGAACCTATTCTATGATATAGCCGACGATTCCTCATTAGCCAGTTATGTGCGTCTAGCCACATATTTGCTGCCAATCTGTAAGCTTGCTAGCCGGGCTCTCTCCACCTAATGTATCTGTTTGTCTTAGTCTTGTCATACCCCTTGAATATATGCATTGTATTAAGCGCTGCGTAAATTGTTGGCGCTATATAAATAAAAGAAAATAATAAAGCTAACTGAACTAATTGTTAACAATGCTTAGCAGCCATTCTGGCACTAAATGTGTTAAAACATAGATAGCAAGCTTGCATGCTGGATTCCTTTGTCACTTCGAGCAACCTTTACCTAACAGATTGGGTCAACAAGGGAAATAATAGAAAGGCTGCATCCTGACTCCTAAGCCAAGGGGTGTTGTACTTCATGCTGTCCCGTAAATAGGAAGCATGGAATATTTTGTGAACAATTAAGGTTGGGGTTCACGTCCCCTCTAACACAAGCCTGCCACTGGTGGGCTGATATCACAGGGGTCCCTGAGGACAATGTTTTAGTATGGTGTACAGTGTCAAACTCTCAAACTCTCTTATCTTTTTTATTATCCTATACTACAGAGCAATTTGTGGTACAAAATAAGACCCTAGTGATGAAATACGACTCGTTTTGTGTACAGTATTCATGAGTAAGAATCGCTAGCTGCAGATTAAAATTGTTTAAATAACCTCTTTAAATAATTTGATCTTTAATACTTACTACGTAAAGGTGATTTAACCAAACAGTGGAGGGCAATACATGGTTTAAAAACTGATCTATGAAACTTTTAAAAATATTCCCACCTGATATTACAAAATGTATTCCTGAATCTTATTAAATACTTATTTATTATTTTATATAGCACCATGATATTCCGTAGAGCTGTTCATAAGAAGGTCCGGCACGTTTCCTGAGAATCCTCTCCAACTATTGTCTTCATCTGATTACTTTTTGGGGGCAGGCATGTGGGGGGCTGCCACCACTAGGCAGATATAACAAAATGACATGTTTAAGCAAGACTAAATATTATGCTGCAGCTCATAATGCGCTACTATTTTTTGTCTTTTAGGTTTATTCTTTTATTCGTTAGAATATATTTTATGGTTTCCATAGTTATGTCGCCCCTGACATGATTATGAAATTAGCAGACCTGCGCTCTAAAGAACGGTTCATCTGTACGTACAATTTAATGATGGACCCCAGAAACAAAATGGCTTGAACTAAGTAGAGCAACATTGGAAAGGACAGAAAGACATTAATCTTATGGTCTGGCTGCAACACAAATTTTCAAGCATTTGAAAACTAGAACACAGACCTTCTCCTAGTCCAAGCTATTTCCAAGCATGGAGTTGGAGGTCTTAGTTGAAAACTCTCAGCACCTGACATGTTACCTATAACTTAATTTCTGACCTATGGATTGGTATTCACGACCTTGAGCATTGTCATGGTTGGATTCCTGTCTCCCCATGACTTTTAATGTTGAACCACAACCCTGACCATTGGTGCTGTTGCTGTGCCTGTTCCACGCTGTTGTTGTGTTGCAGTGTCCATTGGCAGATCAACGATTTAGTCAGTACCTTGGTAAGACACATATTTATCACAGAAGAATATTTGTATAGTAAGCTTACAAGTTCTTATTTTGACTCAGGATTTCAAGTCTTAAAAAAATCTACATGCCTTCATACTTGGTGATGATTACCGCATGTAAAAATATATAGAAAAGGGAATCGGTCATGTAAATAGTCATTAACATTTTTGTGACATTACATTTTATTTATATAGCCCCAGCAGGTTCTGTAGCACTATTATGTGAAAATCAACATTAACACATGTTAAGACACACTGGTACAGAATGATAAGAGGATCATGCTATTGCAATCTTACTACACAACTAATGTTGATGAAATATGTTAAACTCAAAGTGGTACAGTTGTTATACAGTTTTATCAAATAAAAGACTAAAAGTTAATTAAATATTTACTTTTTGAGCAAACAACACTATGCTGTTCCAATAAATGCCCTTTATCTGCAGACTGGAGGCTGCCATTGTTGTTGGTCATGTAATATTTTGGGTGACTTTCTGCTCAAACACCACACTGAGCTAATGCTTTATGGCAATGCTAATGAAGTCTTTCTCCATAGACTTTCAGTAGTCACACTTTCTGGCTGGGAGATTTAGATGAAACCATTCTATTGTTTACCACAGGCAGTACGATAAGGAGCCAGATTTTCTAGTAGATTGGAGTAAGATAACAGAGCTAGAACATATACAAATGGCTAATATGCAGCCACCTGAAAACATTATATTATGCAAATGCTGTTTAAAAAATAAAACAGCATAATATTTTTAAATCTGATAGTAGTAAAAAAATGGTCAGAGTTCTCTTAAGAGCTAAACAATTCAGCTTGAAAATTCCAGTTTGTTTCATTGACATTGAGCTTGTGAAATCCAGAAATGCATCGGATCCCAGAGCTGCTGAGTGACGCATTAAGTTACTGACCAGCAAACTATTCATACCACGCTTCCCGTCACAAACAGACTGTCAACAGGAAAGTGAATGGCTTTTGTAAGAAGGGGGAGGCAGTTATCTCCAGTAGCAATGCTGGCATCAACTTCAGAACTGTTACAAACATGCATGGATGTATCCATCTTTCTATCCATCTTTCTATCCATCTATCTATCTATCTATCTATCTATCTATCATCTTTCACCAGCTTAAGACCCACTTTTTAAGGACCCCTATGAACTTATGCCTTAACACCCTTAACAACCCATATTCATTTAGCTCACCTTTCCCAGTCCCTCTCCTGTGATATTTATACTAATGTGGCTGGTACATTCCTAACCACAGCACTTTTACCTCTTGTATGATACACCCCAACTCCCTCCCTTATGTTATATACTACTATGTCCTCTCTACCCATTGTACAGCGCTGCAGAATTTGATGGCGCTATAAAAACCAAGAAATAATAGTAATATTATTATTAATAACTATATACGTGTGCAAGAAAAAAAGAGGTTATTATAGATTTCATTTTTATCCTGTATTTTACTTTTGCCTGCAAATTAATCATTCTTGTCCATTGTTCTGACCAACTTGAGTACCACGATGCACTGCGGTAAAAGACGAGACATGGCGAGACAATGGGGGTCGCATCTTGCAGTAGCTCTCAGGTTTTCTTGGCAACGCCAACCAGTTGGGAGGATGGACTATGGTAGATAACAATGATTTGCTTTCATGTAAAGGTAAAATAAGCATACATAAATTAGATCGAGAGGAGGCTAATAAAATCAAGATAGTTTTTAATGTACATTTCATTAGCAGCAATGGTTTATTCGAATGTTGTAGTTGCCCAAGATATTTGACTGGTTTGATGATCTTTTTAACCTCACTGGCTTTGTACACAACTGGCAGTATTCTGACGGTCTGGTCTCTCATCTATAAAAGGAGCACAGAAAAGATCCAGCAATTATACCTTCATCTATGTTATTAAAACAATTATCCGACAATTATCAGGTGCCGCTGTGCACCTTTTAAGACACAAAGCACCATATCCTGGTATTCGCAGTGAGGATGGCAGGGGATCCAAATGTAGTTTTTGCTTACTTAAATGAATATTCAAGAGCCCAATGCAGCCGTCCATATGTGACAGTTTTTAACTGGACAAAAAAGGGTGGTTGACATGAAATATCTAATCTCGGAACTAGGAAGCCTTAGCTTGATGCATGATGTTCCATGCTAGCAAAAAACACAGTCAGGAATGTTTTATTGAAATTATGACAATTGTGTGTAGGAATGCAAGGCTTGTATTATCATTATAATAGGAGGTCATAGGGAAGCTTAGGCCACAGTTAAGTTGTATGGTATAAATAAATTATTAGTGGATCGAGAACAATATATTGGTTATAGAAATAACATTTGACAGGTTCTAAGAACCATTCCGCCCGCCTAGTCTGCCCGTTTCTCCTGGTGTAGAGACTCTTAATCAGTCCTTCGTCTCATCTTAGATTCAGGATAATCTAATGCTGTCCCGCACCTATGTAAATGGTGGTTTTAGCCTCTTAGCACTTATCTACCCCTCTGTCAGTAAAGTCAAACTTCATTACGTCTAAGTCTACGTTCTAGCCTTTCTCCTCCTTACATGCGACATTTAAGCAATACTCTGGTATAGCAGGGAACACAACAGACAACGTGGGATAAATCATAACTTCCAAAGCTAGTTCTTAACCCCGCTGTCCCTTTGTACACCGCAAGGTGTTTATACCTGCAGTACGCATTAACATGCCTCTTGCACCTTGCACTGCCGCATGATGAGGGTGCGAGAGGCAGGTTACCCTACTCTAGAGCGCGTAAGCTGCAGCAGAGTAAGTTTAAAAGCTTCCTTTCCCTGTAGCTTCCCCCTCCCCTCCTCGCACGCAGAGATCCAGCGCTGGTGGTAAGAGCCGTAGCTAGACTACAGTAATTCCCCAGTAAGGGCGGCTTGAAACTGCCCGGGCTGAATAGCATTTGCTGTTCTGTGCATCCTGCCCTCCCTCCGCAGCCCCTGGGAGCGCTGCTTTATCCCGGAAGTGCTGCTGTATCTCTCCCCGTCTCGCATGAACTTAGTCTGCTGCAAACTTATTTCTTGTGCATGCGTGTGGATCTGCACACGTATGTAAAAGTGCAAACAACGCAAAGCTCCCGCCGTATGTTCTCTGCATCCCCTGCTCATGTTGCTGGGCTCACAAATAAAAGCTGCTTCGTGTTTCACAGCTTAGAGCTGACGGTGAATTGCAAGAAATAGGCAGAATATTAACCGTCTTTATTAATAGCAGATTGTGCAATGTTTATCCACGGCTCCTCTGCATCGAATGATTGCTTTGCAGTACTTGATGCAGCTATGTACTAAAATTTGCAGCTCAATAAACAACTAAACTCTCTATTCTAGTTGTATGACAGCAAAGACACGGTGACAATTCATTATTTGACACTATGGGGTTTGTTCACTAAACGGAGAGTTTGGGTTTGGAGGGCTAAGCTGATTTTGTATAATGTATTATTCAATGTGATTTAAGTATACATTATAAAGGGTCATCCAAGCCCTACCTGCAGCTGGGGTTGGACCTTCATAGTGAGTAATGAAGCCATGGAGCCGAAACACAACTTTCCTGCAAACCCCACTGTCAACTTTGCCTTTAGTGAATAGCTCTTATTGTTCTGGAATCCTAAATCAGCAATCTAACAGTTTGTTTGTCATAAAAAAATGTAGCATTTCTGTTTTGGCGCGCAAAGGGTTAAAATGAGAATTTTTGTTGATTTGGGAATTTTTGAATGCTTTTTTTTTTTCCGCTGTGCTTTCTGACCTATTTTCTGAGAACATTTTTGAAAACTGCTTAAATAAGATCTGGTAGGAACAGACTTTCTGACGTTTTTTTTCTACTTACATTGACAAAGTAGTATCGTTTGCAAACAATTTTCCTTTTCCTATAACAACCGATAGAACTGTCTAACTTTACGCCTCACAATGAAGGGTTCTGGAAGGCAATCTACCTTTTTATTTCATTTATTTTAATCGTAGAATAACAGATTGTAACAAATTGTAACAGATTTCGAAGCTACTTTTAGAAAGACTTGTTCCAAAAAGTGCGTCTTGTTGCTACAATATTGATGCCATTTCATTATTTTATTATTTTCGTACGTTTGAGAAAATATCAACAAAAAAAGGTTTTTTTTTTTACTTGCTGAGGTGTAGTTGAGCCACAAAATATAACTGTAAGAGCTACAATAACAAAAAACAAAGTCACTATTGTTAACTTCCTCTGTGTAACTCCACCTGAATTCATGAACACTTTATTTCTTTTTTGTCTGAAAGGTTACAGGGATGCAGATTACTGGTTACTGAGTGAAATAATAATATGTGGTTGGTGATACTACCGGTAATACGGGGTGCATACCTCTTATACATACCCGAGTCACACTATTTGCCATTCAAATAACTATAAAACATTCTTTTTATCACATTATTTGTATTAAAATGCCAGAAAGCAAAAGTGTTAAAAGGCCTTAATAAAATGAATACATTACACATAATGGGATAAAAACATTTGCTACTGTAAACATTTTTAGATGAAAAAGTTTCATTTTATTCAGTGGAACAAAACACTGATCA
>VKOC01018880.1:0-97231 GCA_009364415.1 Spea multiplicata | reverse complement strand
TATATACACACATATACACACACATATATATACACATACATACACATATATACACATACACATATATACATACATATATATAAATACATATACATATATATACATATACATAATGTTTTCCTACCTTTCCTCTGTTCTTTTTCCTCTTCTTCTGTTCTGTCCTTCCGGTGCAGTAAAGAAGGTGGGCGTGGCTTCAGTGCTGTGTGCCGGGATCTGACATCAAATCCCGACGCACAGCATCAGTTGCCGCGCGCATAGCAAGGGAGCAGGATCAGAGGTCTGTATTAACAGACCTCCCGCTCCCTTGATTGATTTTAAGCCGGTTGGGGTGAGATTTTTGATCTCCCCAACCGAGCTTGCTCCTCCAGCGGCGGACATTAATGTCCATCTCTGGAGGAGTACCAGGAACACCCTGCCCCCCCCCCAGGCTATTTGACTTTATGAAATTCAAACACATTCCAAACTACGGAGTTGCAATGGGGGCAAAATATTTATTTTTAAATGAAAAGGCATTGTGACACTTTCAATAAACTCAATTTAACCCCATTAAGTCATCTTGGTGCATAGCATCCTTTATGAATATTATAGTTTGAAAATGTTCCAAATATGTTTTATTGAAATTCCTTCCTTCCCTTCCACTGAGTAACCGAATGCACATATATTCAAGCTGATACCTATTTTTTTCCCATAATTTAACCCTTTCTAGCTCAGGACCATAAGTTTCCTGCTATCCATGATCTGTAGGCTGGTGCAAAACATTCCACTATAACCTTTCAGTCCTGGCTGCCCTCTGCAGAGCCCAGCATGAACTAAGGACCGAGCGGGGGTGTTCCTGGAGATAAGTCAAAATTGGCAAAGGAACATGGGTGAGTATGGGGTTCAAATATTATTTACACCAATAATATAAACATACGTATACCCTCCAAGCGATGCACAAACGAGCTTCACTAGTTAATGTCCACAACAACTTTTTTTTTAAATGTTCAGGAAGCAGGAGTCCAGCATTGTGTTTATATATTTGATATTAATTAAACTTATTGTTGAATTCTGGAAAATATCATGCTGACAGTATCCAGAGCTGCTGATGGATTACACATAGGTTGTGCAATATAAAAACAAGATAAGAATTTGACACAACATACGTTATAGGATTAGTGAGGAAGGTTGACTTGGAACTTTGTTGTATACAGTAACAGCGTAGAGGACGTATAGCGCAGCGGTAATTTGTATAGGCCTATAAAAGCTGCAAGGAATCTCTGAAATGTTGACCTGTACAGGCTTCAATAAATAATACCTTTTTAAAGTGCTGGTTATTGCTTGTCACATTGTAGGTTTGAAATAAAATGAAATGAACTTCTGCCAAAAAAATATGTTTTACATTATTTAGGAAGACGATAAGCTGTTCTATGCGTTTTTCCTATTTAGCCGAATTTTGCTCCCTGTCCTAAACAATCGCTCGGCCAGAATGCTAATAAGAGTGATAGGAGTTAAAGTCCTGAAAAATATTGTTGTGTGTTCATAAAACAGGTATCTATTGACAGCTTAACTGCCCTGGAAATATATGTTTCCCTAGATAAGTGTAAGATGTTTATTAAGTGTTCTCCCATATCTAACTATGAAAAGTGCCAAAGCCTTTCAAGGGGGGGAAGTTTCTTGACACTAAGCACACAAAGGGTTGAATCTGAAATCAGTGACCCTTTTGAAATAAGTAGACAGCACTCCCTCCCATTATCTTTTGAAGCAGCTACTTGGTTAATATCTCTGTTGATATGGTTTACATTTTTTGTTTCCTTTTTGTGGTGAATGAGTACATCTCATTGATAGCTTCAAAGTCGCCTTCACCTTGTCCACAGTTTTTTTTTGTTCTCTGCTCCAACAATCAGTGATAAACTTGACCTGGAACAGAGCCACTGAGGCTGGCGCCCAGACTTTACTATTATTTTGGTGTTTTATTTTTAGTGCTACAGTAGATCCATGAGTTTCATGTATACACTCCTTTGACCAAGGTCAAATAATAAGTACATAGCCTCTTTTTTCCCATAGTATATGCATAAGCAAATGGAGAAGGGCTCAATTTCAGAATTAGTTTTGGGCTCCACTTTTTTTAGTCCTTTCTTTATTTTTGTTTTATTTTGCTTACGAGTATAGAGGACTAACAGAGATCTATTGCTCAGACAGGGAGTTTGCAGTATGAACCTAAGGGAGTTAGCATGTGGTCACAAATGGAAAAAACTAGGGAGGATGGGAAATGGGGGCAGGAGCAATTGCAAACCACATAATGCCACCACAGTGTTTAGAGTTATAAGAAATAAGCGTAGAATGTCACCCTCGGCCGGATATATTCTGGTGCCAGTCCTCATTTGGATAAGGGGCAAGAAAGAAAAGGTTACCACTTTAGATAAGGACTCCAAGTGGCTGATTCAACCATTCACTCGTAAGCATACCTGGGAACACTCTGGGCTTGGCAGCTTCTCTGGTTCTCCAGGTCAACACACCAATCCTTTGGGCTGAGGGAATGGGTCCTGACATACCCCACTCCACATGTTTCCCACTATGTCAGCAGGAACCCCCACTGACCTCAGTGGGAACGCCCCCAACTTCCGTGGGATATGCCTATTAACCCTCTATATGCCACTGTGCCCCATGATATGCCTTTTGACCATCTATGTGCCACTCTGCCTCCAGACATGCCTTATACCCCTATATGCCACTCTGGCATTTAGGGGGTTAAAAGGCATATTATGGGGCAGATCTTCTCCGGCTGTCAGAGTTCCCCGGCCGCCCGGGTGCGGGGAACTCTTCTCACTGACCGCCGGGGAAGGTCTGCGCGATGGACGCAGACAAACCCCGCTGCTAACCGCACCTCCTCCCGGCTGCAGTGGAAGTTGTCGATGCGAATCGCGTAGAGCTCTACACGCTGTCCGGACTAAGCACCGGGGACTCAGAAGCACTGGTAAGTTGGGGGGGACATAACACAGGAGGATCCAGGTCCCCTGCATTGCTGCAGGGGATCTGGATCTTAGTCTCATATTGTCAGGGTTTCACCCTACTAGCCCGGACCATGGATTATTTATTTTTCTGTAATGTCCTGCTGCTTCCACTAGTGGCCACCCTCCCCTCCCTCTGCAGTGCTCAGGATCGGATTACCAGGTCAGCTGGGTCTGATCACCTGAGTGGAACCTGGTCTTTATTAACCTGCCCTGCCCTTTAGTCAGGGCCTTTGCATTGAAGTGCATGGACCGCTCTGCTTTGGCCCTGTACCGTGAGCTACCTGCCTTTGTCGTGAGCTACCTGCCTTTGTCGTGAGTTACCTGCCTATGTCGTGAGCTACCTGCCTGAACCTGAGCTAACCGCCTGCCCTGCCAGCGGGCTTCCTGCCGTCAGCCCACCCAGTGGGCCTCCTTATCTGCCGTGTGCCCCGCAAGAGGGCTTACCTGCCGTGTGCCCCGCAAGAGGGCTTACCTGCCGTGTGCCCCGCAAGAGGGCTTACCTGCCGTGTGCCCCGCAAGTGGGCCTCCTGTCTAGAGACTACTGCCTTTACTTGCTGGTCATATCTGATATCAATACAGTACCTTTCCTCCGTATTCTGTTGTGCTGTGTGTTATTTCGCCTGTCCGTACCACATCACTTACCGTCATGCATCGTGGGGTGCAAACAGAACCCCTTGTATCCCCTGCTACTGGGCTCCTACCCGACCTGCTTACCAGGGTCCTGACACATATAGTCAGACCTATTTGAGGTCTGATTATAAAACAATCCGGATTATGAGACAAGTGGTATTTTTCAGAGCATTTGCTCTGGAAAAACCTTGTCTTATAATTGAACAAATACGGTATATAGATATATATATATATACACATACTGTATATCACAGCTGTGTTGTCTCTTTGATTCTTCTCCACTGCTTCTTCACTGTGTTGCATGTCAGAGATATTTACACCTGAGGCTTTTCATATCAACTAACACTTTCACATGAAGTTGCTTGGCTGCTAGCATTCACATCTGACTTTATGTTTAGATGGGTCAGGGCTGTTCTTGTTGTCACTGTTATAAGCCTCTGGGCTGATTAAATGATCTAAGTAACCAGCTGAACACAATGTTAATATAACTACTGTAAAAATTGTGTAGGCCATTGGACAGCATTTTCCTTCGGATGGGATTTTCTCTTTCCGCAATATGCTTCTTTCAGTCCTAACACAAACAGGTTAGTACTTTGAGATATCATACGCCATGGCCACAAAGCTGCATCTTTTTTTTTGCGACGTCAACAAAATTTGAGCATATCTTACTATTCATATCCGTACATAGATACTGTGGGGTTTATAATTGAACCCAGCAGCCCTAGGGTAAAGCACAGTGAGCATGGTGATGCAGTGCTCCCGACTGGCCAATTTTATTGACTTGATCTCATTGTGTGGGAGTAAATAAATAAGTAGCATTTTATTAAAACACTCATTTGCATCCCTTTCAAGCAGGGATGTTTATGAATAGCTATACGGAATAATAAGTGTGTGTATTGGAGTGGGATATCAATGTGGTGTCTTTAGTAAATATTCAACCTAGAAACAGAATACTAGCCCCAAAAAGTCTAATGTATAATACAAAATGAATCATAATTATCCATACCTGTGAACAGAATAACCCTGTTACTATCACCTTTTCGCTCTCTTTCTGGTGCATTCACTCATGAAGCAGGAAAAGGTCTCCCTAACAAGCTTGACCTAGTATGGATCCTAAATCTTGATTCCATGTCTTCAATGCTGACCTTGACATTGCACGTACATATATACTTGGTACCTTATACTCAATTAAGCAACACGATAAATTACTCTTGCTTAGAAGGGCTTTAATTAAGTAGTTGGAATATACTGGGTTGCTGTATAAATGTACAATTGTCAAATGAAAGCTACAATGAGCCAGATAACTAAATTAGATATAAACATCCGTACACATTAAGGTGTCAGAAGTATTAATGATTTCACTCCAGTGAGAAATCACTCCATAAATTTTGATATTCTGCAGCAACTTATGTATGTGGGCACTTGTAATATACAAAATAATATTGTACAAAATATTGTATATATGAAAGCTGCATAGGTTTCTGTCAGTGTAGAAAATGCTCTGGCCCTTTTTTAATATATCGTCACCATTAGTTCAATAAGTTCTGTTCAGTAAAACGTTAAGGCTAAACTCATGTGACATGCACTTGCATGCTATAGTTTGTCAGTCAATAATTGTGCATGTGACAAAATGTTTGCTAGATGCAGTTGAGTTTATGCAAGATGTCTGCCAACTCGCAACTCAGGTGTGACTTGTGTCATCTCAACTGTGCTTCAGTCAACGCAACAGTCAACTGTTAAGGTTAAGTTAAGTTAAGGTTTTAGTTAAGAGTAAATGTGCGTTGTAACCGAAGTCACTGTAGACCCATATATTCAGGCCAATGATTTTCTAAAATTTAGCTTGCATGTTTTAGAGAATACAATTATATGAACAGGTTTTTCAGAAAACCAATTCCATTTGCTCAGCTACCGAACTTAATGAGTTGTAGAGCAGTTTTAGAGCTCAAAGGGTCTGCTGGTTTAAGATGGCCCATGACGTAACTAATGCATTCTCCATTCTTCACAAATGCGTTGACAGATTGCAAGGTTCAGCGTTAGATCGTACAAAACACAAGCTTACATTTTTAGCAAAAAAAGTGTGTTATCCGGGAATAAGTCATCAATAAATGTCCATCATTAAGCAAAATGTAACAAAAGGATGTGTATCGATGTTTTTTGTTAATATATTATTAAAGTGTAACCTCAAAAAATGACAAATATGTTGTGCCAGTAAGCCCTACAAGATACTGTTTAATATTTTCATAAATCACATTTGCTGAGCATTTATTTTGGCATCATTTTTTACAGGGATCAACGTAAACTGTGCAGTAAGTGCTTGGACTTCACAACCTGCAGGAGAGGACTATGGCTGCTTAACTTCCTCTCAAAGCAGGACATAAGGACCTCTATGTTACAGAATACCACAGATGAAGCTTTCGATGAAACACAAATGCCTGAGCCTGGAATCCTATTGTCTTCACACATCCCTGATACCCTGCCCTAAGAATACACCAAAATGGCAGAATTGTCATGTCTGTTCTTAGCTGGATTGCCATCCAAGGATGAGGTCCATGACTGGATGTTTTTTTTTTAAATGAAGTATATTTCTACCAACCCACAGTTGCAAGTTCTTGGAAATCCTTGTCCAAAACTTCAAATTAAAAGTTTTAGATTTTTTTTTTTTACTTTTGTCCTTTAAGCTATAAAATTTTTAAAATATTGTGTATTCTTGAGCTTGATACTCTAAACACTGTGAATTGACTAAGTTATGACAACAAACAAGCAAAGACCTGTCTTTCCCTGAACCTTGCTTCCAAATATCGTTCCCTACTATTGGTGGTCATAGAGGAAGCTGTGATGACTCTCAGTACAGCCCGACTGCTTAGCCACGGGCAAGTGTTAGTTGGCAATTTCTGCACCCCATTGAACCGCTATTATTTCTCACACCATGCCAGAAGAAGCCAGAAAAGCACTTTCTTTATTAACGCACACTGAATGTAGTCATTACAGGTCATTGCACTCCAAAATTGTAGTACCTGCCACTTACTTTAGAGAATGTACTATGAGGATGGGTGCAATAACTTACATCTGCACTTGAAACTTGACCAGATATTTTTTCATGTAAAATTATATTTATTTTTGTAACTATGCATGGTGCTTATTTTTCTTTAAGAAGCCAGCCCAAAATAAATTATTAAAGTATAAAATTGCAGAAAATATATGGCACATTGTTCGTAGCGTTCTTTTGTAACATCATGAATACTGTATGTACACACACAGCTCGTTTGTCTTACGCATGATCCTTATGACAATGTAACTATATCAGGAGGTCACATATCTGATCACATTTTATTTTGTAAAATATGCAAGCTAATATTGGCTAGCTACTGCAAATGTTTACCAGGTCTCCCTGGGTGACATGCAAAATTGTAATATTTTTTTTATGACAGACACCCTACTGAGGGTCAGAGGAAACCCCCCGAGCAAGGTAGTCATGGGGCCAAGGAGGTCTAATTGATGGTGATGCATCCCATCCTGGCTCCTAAAACATCCAATTGTCTTTTAAATTTTCTGTAAGACCCCAAGTTCCATCTACTGTACTGGATAACCAGCAATTATTTGATATGTATTTTATATTCATATGTAGGTTCTTATACATTGTGCTAGTGTTCAGTCCGCGTATTTGTACAAACCAGCTATGATACATGACTCCAGTGAGTAGGAAAAGCTATTACTAAAGGCAATAAATAATAGTAACCCTGACTAGCTGTTTTGGACCTGTTCTTAAGTTTGTGTTTTTCCTTCTGTCACAAGAGTATAGACAGCTTTCATTTATTCCATGTAATGGATTCACTTCTTCAATAAATGCTTTTCCTTTCTTTTGAATGAGACTTTCCACACCATTGAACGCTGTTTAATTTGTTCAGCTTTGCTTTTGTATTTTTTTCCTATTGCATTATCTGGAACAGATGGTATTTCATTTTCCGTAACTTTTATGTTATTTTAACATGAAATGGTGTCAATCACTGCAGTGACCTATTTGGCAGATTGCCGTTTATTTTTATTTTCAGAAGTTAACGCTTTGTGATCCTTATGTCACAATATGTTTTGAATTGACGCTCATATTTTCCATCCTGGCAATTAAAAGGCTGACATTTGCCCCATACACAAGAGAGGTAGACTGTGCATTTACTCTATATAACGCATTTCCATTTCAATATTACTGTATTATGCTGCAAGTCAGCTAAAATTTGAAATATATATATATATTTATACACTGATGCACACCATCACATACACATAAAATACATTTTATATATTATATATATATATGTCACATACACCCTGTTTCACATATAATATTATATATATATATAATATATATATATATAATATAATTATATATTAATTATTAAGAAGCCTTGGAAACTATATTGATTTCAGATTTAATAATATACATACACTCATTACAGACATGAGTAGATATAGAATGTTAACCCCTCTAATACCAGGCATGAGTAGATTACGAGAATCAACTCCTCTATTACCGAACATTACACACACAGTGACATAAACAAACACAGTGACAACCACAGTCACACAAACAGACAAACACAGTCACACACCTGTACAGTCAAACATACCTGGTCCTGGCTGCAGCTTACTCTGTGTTGGTGTGAAGGAGGAACTCAGCCTTCAGGAGAGGCTTTTGAATTCCAGGCAATCAGGAGATCAGGCAATGCCTTGACTGATATATGAGAGCAGACAACTTGAAGGTCACCAAACATTTCTGTCCACAACTGTCCACAAGTCCCAGATACACAGACAGCTTGTTGTGAAATGCAGAGTTATATTCTTTGTGGTTTTTTCCATGAAGTATAACAAAGCTCCTGGGAACAGTTGCATCAAGGGCTTACGCTACTCATATTTAGAAGCTGAGTATAAAAAAAAATAAGTTATTCACAATGTGCAACATGTACATTAGCAGTACTACAATATGTCCTGCCCAATGCACTCCAATATGTTATATGAAACATCTGAATTACAGGTCCTAGAGCTACCCTGTGTCTGTATGTTCTAGTACTCATTTTTGTATTACCATTAGAAAAATAAATGTTTTGAGGCATTGGATTTTAAAATATTCAATCCAACATCATGTATCATCCAAAAATTATGTTACATGTTGCATTTTTTTTATTTAAGTTGTTTTTAAGGAGAAATCCATTGACCTTTAACCTGTAGCACATTCTTGCAAACATATGTAAGATATAATTCCTTATGATATCATAAGTAGCTTCAGCTATTCAGCGAGGTCCCAGGACAGATGCCCTTTAATAATGTATCTGTCAGCACCCGTGCCAACAACCGACCCGCAGTCACTCACCTGAATACCTGCGGGTCGGTCCTCCGCCACGTACCCGCTGTTACTAGCAGGCGCGTGCGATACCCACTCCCCTTTTTCTCTGCTGACGGGAGGGGCAGCTGTGCCAGCTCCCAATGATGTCATCATCCCGGGAACATTTAAAACCCAGCAGCTTGGTATATTTTCTCCCTGTGTGTTCCTATATTTGAAGTTCTGCTTGGACATTGATACATTTCTGGATACCCTGACCCTGGCTCGTTTAACAGACTTTGATACATTTCTGGATACTCTGACCCTGGCTTGCATTCCAGACTCTGCAGATATTTAACCCTTACAGCATCACTGCTCAGGCACCAAAAATTGAATAAGGTATTACTTATGAACCTAATGAACCTGCCTATGGCTTTGCAGGTGTGAGAAGGTCAATAAAGCTCACCTCAATAAGCATGCATTATGCAGCGTCAACTTAGCTCTTCTTGGAAGAAGAACTCCTCAGGGGTTTAACCTTCAAAATACATACTTTCTACTTAGAGAAAATATTTAATATATCTCTCTAGTATGTTCAGTATATAAACATTGATTTTTTTCCCCTCGAATACTTAATCAGATGAAAAATAGTTTCAATGACAACAACCTATCAGAACCTACTTTTGTGTCACATGACAATTCCTTTCATCAACATTTTGGTGCATTTAGGAGGATAAAATATTTAATTCATCGAGTAGATCGAACAGCGCCTTTTAGTTGGCCACTCTCCCCATACAACTGCAATTCCTGATATAATATGTTAAAGGTGTTTTTGCCAAAATAAAGATTTTTTAATAAAATCTCAAAAACACAGTGTCATTCTCATTCTTTGAACTACTGTGAAAATACAAAAAAATCAAAGAAAATGTACTGGCATTATATATATATACTATATCTGTGGAATCTTTATATGTGTTTGTGCTTAATTGTTATATTCTTTCAATAAAGTTTCAACCTGTGATGTTTAGAATTCATATTTTCATAAATATCATGAAAACATCTTAGTTGTATTTCTTGTCACCTGATGTAGCAAAAAAAAAAACTAATGTTGGCTTCTATGTAGTATCATCAATGAAGTTTTTAAGCTCCCTGGTATATTCAATTTGAAATGATGCTCTAACAGGTTGCCACCATATGTTATTTACTAGAAAATATATCCCGTTTAGTAATGGCTTAGTAATAGATGATTTAGGATATATACAGTACGTGGGCATCTGGCCATCACACTTTAATGAGCTCAATTCTTCCCATCTTTTGTGGCTTTAACAGTCCCCACTCTTTTGGGAAGACTTTCCAGACGATTTTAGAGTCTGTCTGTGGGAATTTGTGCCCATTAAGCCAAAAGAGCATTTGTGATGTCAGGCACTGATGTTGGACAAAAAGGCCTGCTTTGCCATCAGCTTTCCAATTAATCCCAAAGGTGTTAATCAGGGCTCCGTGCAGGCCACTCCAGTTCCTTCACACAAAGCTTGTCAAACCATGTCTTTATGGCCCTTACCCTGGCACAGTCATCCTTTCTCAAATTGGTGTCACTAAGTTGGAAGCATACAATTGTCTGAAATCATTTATCAATGATGTAGCATTAAGAATATCGTTCACTGGAACTAACCCAAACACTGAAAAAGAGCCCCAAACCATTATCCTTTTTCATTTCAAACTTTACAGTAGGCACTATGCATTCCGGTAAGTAGTGCTCTCCTGCCATTCGCCAAATCCATTCATCTATCAGACTACCTGAAATTCATCAAGTTTCCACTGCTCCACCACTCCATCCAATGCTTGGCATTGTTCTAAACACTTGAGGTCACTGTTTCAAGGAAATATATGAACACACTTGCATGTAACCATTTTTTAATTCATTGGGTAATGGGCTATATTTTTTCAGTTGTTTTGGACCCACCCCTTGGGCCAAAGATAAGGATATTGCTGTAAAATGCTGGATGGCAATAAAGGTAGGTTGTAAACATCTTTATTTTTAACTGCTGAACTGCTTAAAATATTACTGGGATATTCTATTGATTTCCTTAATGGGTTTTGTGACAGGTCCATTGTAACAGATGATCATACTCAACAAACAAGTGAAGTTCAATCATTAAACAGTGAAGTAATTCCTGATATATTTGTGCAAAAAAACTGCAACATTTCTAGCAACAAAACAGATTTTTAGGATTTCCCGTTACATGTTGTACAAAAGTTGGCAATGCCACAAGTATCTTAGTGCCAGGGAAAGGCTGGTACCTTCAGGCACTGGATGGCATGTAAAGCCAAGTGATCTGATGCCCACCTACCATAACAAACTCACTCACTGTAATACAAACACTAATAACACTTAGACACACACAATCTGACATATTGAAACACAAAAAATCAAGGAACCAGAGCCTCTCTTCAGGGCAGCTTACGCTGTGTAAGGTACTGCCAGGGACAGCTTGAAACTGACTAGCACAATGTATAGGTGAAAAGTTATCCACTAGATAAGTGACATATTGTAATTTTGACAGATTAATTTTAAAACTATACTTCATGGAACCTAAGATCTATGATCTTGTAGAGAGATGCAGCCAGGTTAGGAAATTGCAAGTTTAAGATGGGAGAGGGGAGAGGCAGTCGGTTTATTGAGAACTGCTGGAGATTGGAAGTGCTAAGGTCCCTGGTTAGACGAAGTTGTTAGGTGGAATAGGAAAGTGTAGGGGGCAAAATAAGAGAGCAGGATAAAAAGTGGTGGTCAGAGAAGGGGAAAGAATAGTTAGTGTGAGTGAGCACATAGTACTTATAAGGTCCAAGGTGTGACCGTCATCGGGAGTTGGGGAGTTAGTATGCTATGTAAGATGAAAGGAGAGGATAATAGAATAGGAATTTAGAGGCTAAGGACACTCCAAGATGAGAGAGGAAACATCAGAGGAGAGAAAGTGGCAAGAAAGATAGTACCATAACCAGGGGAACAGTTTACATTAGCAATGTGTAAAGATAAATATATCTGAATGGCATGAACCTCAAAGGAGGAAAGTGATGAAACAGTGGGAATAGGTTGAAAAGTACAAGTTAAGGAAAGTAGCCACAAGTCAAGGAATATGAGTGAGATAAAGGCCACCATAGGAGAGAGCAGCTGGAGAAGCAGTGTTAGATGAGGTTAGCCAGGTTTCAGATAAAGCAAGAAGGTGTAGTGAATTAGAGGTGAAGTGATCATTCATGGCTGTTATTTTACTACAGACAGGACTGGCATTACAGACGGCATAATTAAAGGTAGACTTATGAAATCAGATTTGTATGAATTACAAATTTAAGGAAATTTGCCAATTCTATCAATTTGTATGACCCTCACGAAATGGACAAAAACGAAGCAAAAAGCTCAGAATTTTCATCCAAAATTAGAAGGCTCCTTCACTCCCACTCTCTCACACTTTCATCCACATTCTCTCACACGCTCATCCACATTCTCTCACACGCTCATTCACATTCACTCTCTGAATACCTACATTCTCTGCTGACAACTTCCACTATTTTGCCGTGTGTTGCATCTTTTTTATTTTCTCGTCCTTCTCTTTTTCCCTCTTCTCTCTCCTTTCTTCTTTCTTCATCCACATCTTTGTGACATGACCTCCCATGGAACTCCAAACTGGAGAGAAGCTGCAAGAAACGGAAGTGGAAGTGCTCTGTGGAGGAAGTAAGAAGACATTCAGAAAGCATGAGAGAGTGGATGAAAATGAGAGAGTGAGTGAGAGTTAATGTGGGTGTCAGCTCCCTGATTTGCATATGAAACTAATGAAATTAAATGGAAAGAGGCACAGAAATGGAAAAAGGCTTGTGCCTCCAAAGTCAGTCTGGATATAAGGGATTGCTTATTGTTAGGTATGACCCAACTGATTAATTAATTTATCCCATAATAAATTCACAGACACATGGGGGAGAGGGGAGGATAACTAACAGGCTACCAATAACTCAAGGTAGAGGAATCAAAGGGAAAACAAAACGAGTGACCCTGGTACAAAAATGAGGAGTACCTAAATAACTAATAGGATAGCAATCAATGATACAGACGATGAGCAGAGATGAATGCAAAAAGTGGAATACCTAAATATTTAAGCAGGACAACAAGCAATGATACACATGATAAGCAGAGGTGAATGCAAAAAAATGGAACACCTGTAGATGAGAGAAGAAAGAAGACAAATTATTTCATGGTGGTGAGCATGGAATCAGCAGAATATGCAGTGGAGCCGATCCCTTGGAAAAGTCCTTTTAAGTGGCACTTAGGAAACTGGCACTTAGATGGGAAGTGGCCTCTGCCTCCAGGAAGCTAAATATACTAAAACATACATAACAATACAATAAACTACCAAGGTTCTTGAATGACATGGTCTGAAGATTAAATCTCCTTTCACAGCAGAATTAGCTTTCAGACCACATAATCTTTCAGTGTTAACCAAACACTTATTTAAGTAATATTAGTTCTGAACATGATAGATATATTGTAAACTCTTTTAATAGATTTGAAGCTCACAAGAGCATGGTCTTCTTCTCCTTGATCAATTTGCCAGACAGTATGTTGTCTGATTTAATATTATTCATTTTCATTGTTCCACTATAAAAATAACACTATGGATTCTGCTGGCACTATTTAAATACATTTAATGTAGGGTCTTTGAAAATGCTGATTCATTTAACCCCCCAAACAAATACAACAATAGTGGCTATACCTTCAAATAAAAAAGGTCAATTTCAGTGCTCTGCATAATTAATATTGGCACGAGACAATTATGTTTATAGTATTTTTTTTGTTACTTTAGATTATGGGAATCTGGATTTTAGTAATAGACGTAAGCAAAATTTGCAAACATTGACAAAAAAAAGTATGTGTCATTATGAATGGAGCCACAAGGGGACAATATCACACCATAGAATAGTTTACACTCAAGTACACTTGTATACATGTCATTGCCCTTGAATTGCTTTGATCAATATCACACAGGGGCAACAGAAAACCAATTTCACCAGTGATTAATCATAAACTTTCCAAAAATAGGTATTTTTGTTTCATACAGTTCCTTCTTCAACCAGATCTTTACTCTGACAGGTCCCTTGTGTTAATTCATACATTGAACATTTTGAGTGTCTCATTTGTAGGGTGAGATGGGGTTTATTAAGGAAGATTGTGTAGCTCTCATTTGACTCTCAAAGAATACTGGGTCATTATCTGTATCCTATTTCCAAGATGTATTCTGACAATCACATACAGATGACTTCCTGAAGGATTTGAAGATGTGTATCCAACTGTATAATAGTGTAAATGTTATTTTTTTTACCCACATTTTATTTGCACAAGTTTTTAAACAAGAGAACATTGTTCATTCTCAAGAAGCGCAATTATTTTAATTACAAAAAAACAACTTTGATATTTTGTATCATAGTGCCCAGTTTTAGATTATTTCCTTATACATACAAATTACATACAGTGTCAGAACAGATTAATATGTAATATTACAATGTAGTATTAATAGGTAGGGCACACATTTATATATGAATATACTTTTAAACTTAATTGACCAGGTAATTACAGACCAGTGAGCTTAACATATGCGGTGGAGAAATTATTTAAAAGCTTGTAGGGACAATATTCAGGAAAAAATCAGCACAGTTTTTAGTGTTTGTAGAAGACACAAAAAGAGTTAAGGTCATATAGTCATACTAGATGTTACTTCTCTATAAAGAGGTTTGGTCAAAGTGGACGACTGAATATCCAAGTGGAAGATGAAATGCATGCATGTGCAAGTGATATCTTAAATGGATTTGTGTTAGAGAAATCATTAAATGATCATGACTTAGAAATAACAGTAGACAATACACTTATAAATAGTGTTTAATGCTGTAAGAGCCAATAAGATATTATCCTCCGTGGTGTATTTAAGGTGGTAAGAGGGATGCGGAAAACCCCGCTAGCACACAGAGGTCTCAGGTTTCCTGGTAATTCTCTCTTTCCCTTCATTCTCCACTGACTGCGTCTGTGTCCCTTTCCCTCAGCATTGCTTCTTCTCTTGCCTCTTTATGTTCTACTGTCTTCTTCCCGTGTCTTTTTTTCTTCATCCGCTTCTCCGTGAACTAGGAATACTGGAGCACTTCTTCTAAAAAGCAGACCCTCTCTCCAATCGGAGGAACTACTCAGAAAGGCTAGAATAATGCAGACACAACGTGAGAAAAAGAGAGTTCCAGAAATGCTTTTCTTATTCTGCAAATTCGTCTTAATCATTCTGGTCTCTTGGAGTACTTCCGCAAAAGGGAAAAGCCACAGGGACAGCTTCTCCCCCACTTTGTCCAATCAGGGGGGAGACTGTGTCCCCAGAGAGCATGAGAGAGTGGGTGAGAGTATGAAAGAGTGAGAGAACGTGACTAAGTAAGAGTGTGTGTGTTTTTAACATTACAAAGTGTGAGGGTAGGAGGCAACTATAGAATGCCAAATACTCTAGCTATACCTCTTATTGTCATGTATAACAAAAAATATATATAGTTTTTCATGATCGAATTTGGGGAAAGTACAAAGGTAGGCCCCAAAATAAGGGAAATGGAAGACCATAGTTATGAAGAAAGACTAGAAATGGGGAAGGTTCTTTTACGCTTAAAAAGGGAGTTTTATAAGGATATGATATCATTATTCAAATACATACAGAGACAATACAAACTGATCTCTGACAACCTGTTCATAGGATTGTATAAAGAACAAGAGGTCATCTATTCAGAAGAAAGGGATTTTCAACCAAGGCAGCAAAATTGGTTCTTTGTAGTAAGAACAATAAAAATGTGGAATTCATTACCTCCAGAGTGTGTGTGCTATCATATTCAATTAATGCCTTTAACTAGGGGCAGGGTGATTTTTGTTTTAGCAAAGAATAGTATACAAGGGTATAATGGGTAATAAGGACATGATTATTTATAGCTTGTTGATCAAGTGAGAAATCAAATTTCCTTTTTGGAGTCAAGAAATGGTAAGTTCTTACCCGGCAGCAATTACAATGAGAAGTAGCTCCTTCTTATGGTATGGCAGGAAAATCATCACAAACGACCCTTCATTGCCAACAAAAGAAATATGCAAAACAATTAAACTTTATTGGAAGGGACAAAATAGTTCAGTTGGGGATATACAGGGAAAGTATATTTCCAGGTAAGATTTAACCATATAGTGTGTGATCTCCTGCAGTACTTAACATGAGACATACAAAATCTAAAAAGTTGGGAAAATAATTAAAGTACCATAGACTGCAAAATACGGTTGCCAAAAATAAATTCTTCTGCAAACGAGATACAGTAAAAAGCCTATAGTGCTTGACAAAACATCGGAATGAGGACTAAACAGCCACTCTACATATCTGTGCTGGAATAACAACCACTAACTCAGCCCAAAAGTAGTCCCACAAAAGCACAAGAATCTTGGGAAGTATATGGCTCCTGAACAGTCTCTATTACCCAAATGCTGATGGACCTCTGGGAGACCTTGAGTTCTTTCTGGGCTCCCACAAATTAAACACACACGTTGGTAGAGCTGCAGAATTAAGCAGTCCTTTCCAAATACATCAATAAAGCTCTCCTCATGTCTAGAGAATGCCACTCAGTTTCTTTCTCATTCTTAGGTGTTGGGAGAAAAGATGGCAAAATGATGTCTTGATGGATGAGATTTTCTTGTGAATAAATTCCCGGCAGGTTAGCAAGTATCACAGCATCAGAGCAAGTATCAGAAATATCACCTTCCATGAATGAAGGTGAATAGAGGTTGAATCAGGAGGCTGAAACAGAGGCATGGTAAGGCGCTTCAATACCAAAGTTAGGTCCCATGGAGGCATGTGAGTTCTGGACTGAGGTCGTAATCTGGAGAGATCATAACAAACCCTCAGACCCAAGGTTAAGAGGTCAAATCAATGTCCAAGTCTGGGAGACGAAAAGGTGCACTTTTACAGTAGATCCGTAAACCGTACTCTCCTTGGGAAATTTGGGGTAACCAAGGAGGCATCTGCCCTGTCAATTGTTATATTCATGGTAACTCTGGACAGGAATGGAAATGGAAGGAAACTGTAAGCTAGACTGTCTGATTAGTAGTACTGGGTGACGTCATCAAATCTGGTAGTCCAAAACAATCTCTGGATATAGGCGCAACACCCCTGGATGAATCGAATGCCTGCTTAAAATTTCCGCTTGAAGATTGAGGGAACCTCAAATGGGAGAAATTGTCCTCTGCCCAAGCAAAAATCTGAGCAATTAGGCAATTCAGAGGGTGGGGCTCCTTGTACCCTCTGCCTGTTGAAATAGGCCACAACTGTACAGTTGCCTGACTGAATCAGTACTGTTTGTAAAAGCAGTCTCTGCCAAGTCTCTAAGGTTTTCCAAACATTTAAAAGCTCCAAATAATTGATGTGGGAGGCTTCCCATGGTGACTAGATTCCTTGAATAGAGAAGCTTCTTAAGCATGTTCCCCAGTCATGTAGACTCACATCCATTGAAGTCACCATCCAGAAATGTGCTGGCCAGGACTGACCACTAGATATGTGACCTATTTTAGCCACCACTAAAGAAAAATCTGATGTGGATAGGGAGAGAAACTCTTTGGGGAGAGAACCATTTCATAGTCTGAGCAGAAATGACTGAGGATGAAGTCTGGCCAAGGAACTGACATCTTGGAGGAAGCATAGGTGTATTGAATTGAGTTGTTGAATAATCTGAATTGGCCTGCTGACCTGACACTGTAGAGTGGCATGAGAGAGAGCAGCCAGAAGCCAGCTGTCCAGATAGTGGATTACTATCACAGCCAGCTCTTTTGTTAATAATTGAAGTGCTGATGACAGTCCAAACAGAGTATCCCAAAGTAAACATTTCTGATAACCAAGAGTGACCAATGTGGAAATGGGCATCATGAAGGTCTATTGTGGCCAAATAGTTTCATGGATAGAGCACTTCCAACTCTGACTTTAAATTTTCCATCTTGAACATCAAAGGAAGGATGAATCTGTTCAAAAAAGCAGTGGTCTATGATAAGACAGAGGTTTTTGGTATCTGATAAACTGAATAATAAATGGTCTACTTCTTTCCCTGGAATCGAAAAAAGCACTTCTTTTGTTTGTAAGTCCTGAATCATGCCCCAGAACACCTGAAATGTTAGAGGGTCGAGAGGAGTTAAAGAAGCCATAAGTATCAGTGAAAAAAGGCAGTAGGGAGGAGCCAGGCAACTACAGGCCAGTAAGTATTACATCTGTAGTGGGAAAATTAATGGAAACTGTTTTAAAGGATAGGATTGTTGAACATCTGAAGTCACATGGGTTTTAGGATCAAAAACAGCATGGGTTTTCCTCAGGAAGATCTTGCCAAACAAATCTTATTGATTTTTTTGATTGGGTGACTAAAGTATTTGATCAAGGTGGTGCAGTAGACATTGCGTATCTGGATTTCAGTAAGGCCTTTGACACTGTCCCACATAGAATACTTCTCAGTTTAGATCCCAATGTTGTTGTATGGATTAAGGAGTGGCTAAGTGACAGAAAACAGAGGGTTGTAGTCAATGGCGTATATTCAGAGCAAGGTCTTATTACCAGTGGGGTACCTCAGGAATCTGTACATCTCTTTAATTCTCTTTAATATTTTTATTAGTGATATTTCAGAAGGTCTTGATGGAACGGTATGTCTTTCTGCTGACAACACAAAAATTTGGAACAGGGTTGATGTTCCTGGAGGGATCAGCCAAATGGCAAATGGTCAGAGCTGTGACAACTGGCATTTGGATATGGATAAATGCAAAGCAATGCATTTGGGGCATAAAAACCAAAGGGCAGAGTATACGTGTGAGGAGAGGGATTTAGGGATAATTATTTCTGAGAATTTAAAGGTAGACAATGCAATAGAGCAGCAGGAAATGGTAGCAGAATGCTTGGTTGTATTGTGTACAGTGCTGGAGACCGTATCTCCAGAAGGATATAGATATATTGGAGAAAGTTCAGAGAAGGACGACTAAAATGGTTCATGGATTACAGGATAAAACTTACCAGGAAAGGTTAAAGGATCTTAATATATATATAGTCTTAAGCTAGAGGGGCAAAGGTTTAAAGGTAACATCAGGAAATATTACTTTATGGAAAGGGTAGTGGATGCATGGAATAGCCTTCCAGCAGAAGCAGTATATGTTAATACAATGAAGACATGTAAGCAAGTATGGGATAGGCATAAGGCTAATCCAGGGCCGGCCCAAGGCATAATGCCGCCGGGGGCGAAGTTTAAAATGCCGGACCCCCCCCCCCCCCCCCGCCGACGCCAGTGGGGGGAGGGCACCATTTTAACCTCTTAATGGGTTTAGGCACAGCCCATTGTCCTTAAGGGGTTAAACTTCACCGACGCCATTATCTACCCTCCCTCCCTATTATCTGCCCTATCCCTCCCTATTATCTACCATGTACTTACCTTTCAGCAGTCCTATGGCGAGTCTCCCTGCTCTGCCACAGTGCGTGCTGCTTTACTGCTGAGTGCCGGAAATGATGTATGGCACATGCAAAATGAGACCCACGCTACTCATATTAGGCAACCATGTGGAAGTTCAGATGGACGATAAAGTCCTTTAGCATTTGCATCCAATGATTATACATGTACTGCAAGAGTGTAGCATGTGGCTGCGCCTACCCTAAACTTGTAATTTATCTGCCGCTTCATTAAAGTTACAATGGCCAATTTTCAAACATTATCTAAAACTGAATAATGTCACTGATATAATAGTGGGCAATTCCTCATGCATTCCAGTTGATTGGACATTAATCAGAGTAGCCATTGCATAGGGCAAACTGGGGATAGAGCCTTAGCCATTTTGATCTTAGGGACTCTACACCCTGAATAAAGTAAGGAAACCTTTGTGAGAAATCACATAATGACATCTCTGCCTTGCTGTTTATGAAATTCTAAAGGATCGCTGCAGCATGAGCAAAGGGGCACTGAACTAATAACCCCCCAAAAAGGGCCCAGCAGCATACACTAGAAAATTAAAGCCTGTTTCAGAATCATGGAAATTACTTTCCATGGTGTAAAACATAAGTAATGTAAAAAATTAACATTAGCATTTTGTTTTGCTTCCTCAAAACTTCCAATCTTTTTACCCGTTTATTAACCCCTTAAGGACAATGGGTGGTGCCTAAACCCATTGAAAACAACGCATTTTGAGCCCATACATGTACGGGCTTTGTCATTAAGGGGTTAATGTGAAAAGCATGTGCCTAAAAATAATAATTGATTCCCTGGTGTGATTTAATAAAAAAATGCAATCAAAAAGAAAGAGAGAGTAGAGGGGAAAAAAAGATACACACCTCCCTTGTCGGTTTTCTTGTGTGTAGGCGGCAGCTAGGTGAGTGTTTGCCTTTCGACATTCAATACTTTGATTAAAATAAGTATACCAAAAAGACCAAGTACTATTTGTCAAAGAGATGAATGTGTCAGCCGTGCGGCCCGCATTCTCCATCAAGCAGCATGAAAAATTAAAACCTTTTATTCTGCGATTGACTGAGAGCTTTTTTTCTGCACTGCTACAGACCCGAGCACAGAAAGTGTAAGTGCACTCAGTGTCTTTGCCCTGGGAAGGAGACAATAGCGTAACTATAGATTGATAGAAAGTGGAATAAAGATTGTTCCCCCTTCTTTTTCATTTGTAAGGTGCATTTATGAATTCTTAAGCTATAAAATAACCATATTCCAGTCTTTTGATAGATAAGTGTTTGGCAATCCAACAACTACTGCTTGTACATAAAGCTAGAAAGTAGGCAAGGCTGTAGACTCAAGATGCAAGACCAAGACACTCAAAATATATACTTTACATGGATGATACTCTTACTTACAAGCCCGTACATGTACGGGCTCAAAATGCATTGTTTTCAATGGGTTTAGGGAGCGCCCATTGTCCTTAAGGGGTTAAAATGCAGACAGATATTCCTTGGAATGAATATCGGACATAGATTTTAATGTCAGATAAGAACAATTTCCATCTGAAATGATTCATCATAACCAGTGAAAGTTTAAATAACATTACATTTAACCCTCCCTGTGAAATTGATGAGATAGGGTTGCTCATACAGAGACCCCCTTGCCAGGTGGCATCAAAGGCTTGAGTAGTGCATACACAAACATTTGACATGAGCATTTTTAATCCCATAAATTTATCTGAAAGATAGTCCACATAATGTAAAATGTTTCTACAATTTGTGATTGAAAAAATAGTGTACAAAAAAGTACTGTAAAATCAAAGAAAATAAATATATTATTAATAAATAAATATTTTAGTAACCACTCCCAAGCAGAGTCTGTTAAGTCACACATAGTTCATACCCTAATCATACAGTAAAGGAACATTTTTACAATAACAGGAGATTACTATTACTAAATATGATTTCACACATCAAGGAAAAAAACGCAGAAATGGTGTGGTAGTGTGACAGGGTTGGGGCAAGGTTTGGGGTTAGGTGGATGGAGTTTGAAATTGTCGAATGTCAACTTGTGAATGTCTTGGGTTGATACAATTCTCCATCAATGTAGAGGTCGACAAGATGGAAAACCAATTGAAGGGAGCCTTGTCAAAACATAAGGGTGTTTTTAAACTACTCTGTAGAATGTGTACTAGGAGAAGTTCATCTTGACTATGACGTGCAATACTATTCAAAAGTTTGGGGTCGATTTTCTTGTTTTTGGAAGAACCGCTAATGTTGTCCATTGACAAAACATCAAATGGATCAGAAATATAGTGCTGGCATTGTTAATGTTGTAAATAATTATTGTAGCTGGAAACTCACTGATTTTTAATGCAATGTGTTCATCGGTGTACAGAGGACTTTTATCAGCAATCATCACCCTTGTGTTCCGATGGCATGTTGTGTTCACTAAACAGGCAAATTGATCATTAGAAAACTTCTTTGCAATTATGTTAGCACAGCTAGAAATGTCCTAATTTTCCACAAAATAGCTGTGACCCCAAACTTTTGAACAGTAGCACAAGTGTCTCTGCCGTTTAATGTGTACCACACAATGTGCCTGTGGCTATCAAAGAGGCAGTTAAAGCACAGCTGGGCAAGTATGAGGCAGTGACTGAACCATCTGACTGGATAAGCAATATTGTGATAAACTATGTATCTCCATAGACCACAAATGTTTGAACCAGGCACAGAAATAATCTCACTACATCATGCTAACACTTGAGGGTGTCTTGCACAAGCTACCTAAAGTACAGATGTCCACATTTGTCAATGTGATGCTTTTTTTTTGCAATGCAGATTGGATAATGAGAGCAGATATATGACAACCTTCAGGACCCCTGGGGCAAGAAGAGATGGTTGAAATTGCCTTTCAGAGTGTCTGTGGCACGAGAGGTGTATCAAAGTAAACAACATGAGCTGTTAGCCAGGCTCAGTGGAATAGAACCAATTGCCGATGACATCCTCGATGTTGGCTGTGGGGATACAGATGAAGCGGAGCATGATAATGACAGCAAACTGTTGGCACTTATGGGTCAGTGCAGGCAAGAAAGGTTAAGGCTTAGTTTGAAGAAACCACAATTTAAAGTAAAAGAGGTTCACTTCAATGGGCACCTTCTCTCCTCAGAGAGTCTGAATCCTGACTACAGCCAACTGATGCAAAATCTGTGCGGTGCTTCATTGGATTTGTCACTTACCTGGCAAAATTCTACCTGGTGCGTAGGGCCATGAAAAGGTTTCTGGACAAGGATGCAGTTTGACATTGGCTTCCTAAACAAGACAGTCTAGTGCGGAATATCAAATGCTTGGTCACGGATACATCTGTTCAGTGGTACTATGATGTTATGAAACGTGACTCAAGCATAAATGGACCTGGATGTCGCCTACTGTAAAGAGGTCAGTCTGTTGCATTTGCATCTAGGGCACAGGTCCCTACTGAGCAAAACTATGTGCAAATCAAAAAAGAATGTCTGAGTATAGCCTTTGACTGCTAAATCTTTCATCAGTACCTATATGAACGCAACATTTTCTAGAAGCCCCTTCTTAAACCTGTACATGCTACGTCACGTTTTATATTTGACCTGGCTGCTGTTTCCAACATGGTTCCCTACTAAGAAAGCTTGCAGTGTCTTCAGCCCCTTCAGTGAGCGGCTGCCTCTGAAAAGGTGGGTTACAGATCTCTCCAACCAGCCCATTTACACTCTGGAGACTCTCATAGAGTGCTTTAAATATGCGTGTATGCATGCCAACTATCAGTTTAGTGAATAGACCCCTCTATGTTGAATTCATTAGGATGTGCACATGACATCAGCCTCCATTGTACCTTTCCATATGAGCTGAAGCTATGAAAATACATTTTCTTTTGAATGAACAGATATCTGCCTGTACTCTTAGCCCCTTGTGTAATGTTTCCTTGAGTTCAGCTACCTTCAGGAGTCTGCTAACTGCTAAGCATGCTGTTTCTTTGATCAGACTCTTCAAAAAAAGCTGTTTCTGTGCAATCACAATAGATGAAAACAGTGCAATGTACATTGGAGGAGTGAAGTGCCTGGAACCCCTTGCAGTTATTGTTATTAGTTGGGGTTTTTTTTTACAAGCCACCTTGGTACAGTGTAGTTTTTTCGATTATAAGACGACACCCAAAATCTGAATATTAATTTATGAAAAAAAGAAGAAGCCTGAATATAAGCCTGAATTCCTATAGGAAAAAAGTTTTACCAGTAAATGTTAATTCATGTAAACTTTGTGAACAATTTTGTTAATAAAAGCTACGATTGAGAAAAATATTTTGTTTTTATTTCCTTTTTTTTCAACCTGCCCCGCCCCAGTTATGCACATCTGTCCCCAGGCTTGCCACTCTGCCCCAGAAATGCCTTATACCCTCTAAATGCCACTGTGCCCTATGATACACCTTTTAACCCTCTATATGCCACTGTGCCCCATGATATGCTCTTTGACCCCCTATGTGCCACTCTGCCTCCAGAATTGCCTTATACCCCTATATGCCACTCTGGCATTTAGGGGTTAAAAGGCATATTATGGGGCAGAGTGGCATATAGGGAGGTATAAGGCATTTCAGGAGGCAGAGTGGCGTATAGAGGGTTAAAAGGCATTTCTGGAGGCAGAGTGGCATTAAGGGGGTTAAAAGGCATCTCACAGAGCACTCTGCCTCCAGAAATGCCTTATGCCCCCCATTTAACACTCCCTCGCTCCTCCAAACTTACCGGTGCTTCTGAGTCCCCAGTGCGTAGTCTGTGCAGCGTGTAGAGCTCTTTGCGTAGACAACTTCCGCGAATCACGTAGAGCTCTACATGCTGCCCGGACTAAGCACTGGGGACTTAGAAGCACTGTTGAAGCATCACTGCGGGGGATCTGGATCTTAGTCTCATAGTCAGACCTATTTGAGGTCTGATTATAAGACGACCCCGATTATAAGAGGAGGGGTATTTTTCAGAGCATTTGCTCTGGAATAAACCTCGTCTTATAATCGAGCAAACACGGTATATATAATAAATGGGTTTTTTAACCTCTATCGCATTTATTCAAAATAATAATTTTTGAATAGAGGGTATAATTTTAAAAGGCAAGAAACTGAGAAGTAATGAGAAGATTCACTGATAGTGTTGCTCTTGATTTTGGGGTCATGCATGCATACAAAGCAGGGATGTGTAAAAAATTCAAAGTCTTGTAAGGACTTATCTTTTACTTTTACAAGCAAAGCTGCTGCATTTCATAATTCAGTACTTGCATGCATTATGCAGCACTTATTTTTTTCATAAAATGTGAAATAATACATACATGATGACGTACGGTATTTTTCCTTATATATAACCAGGTTTCTTTTTAAATTTCATTATTGTCCATGATAGTTTCTTGTAGTTGTTTGTTATAAATGTTTTAATGACAAAAACACATCAAGGTGATGTCTGTAAATACATAAGAAGACATTCTTAGTAAGGAAATGTTTTAGGAGGTTTCAATAGATCAAAACTAGTCAGTCAATCACATACGGGGCTAAATGTATACAAATATATAAATCTCTCTTAGATTTATATATGCCTCTTCTTTTGTATTTATTACCTTAACTAGCGTTTCAGGGCTGGATTCAATGCCAAGATAAACCTATTACAAGTAATCGAATAGCAATGCTGTGAATTCAGTGGAATTCAGTAAAACATCTAATATTCATATGTCCAGATTTAACTAAGAAAAAAAATATCTGCCTATTAACTATTTTGCCTTAAAATCTACAGGATGTTTTTTGTTCCTTTACTTGTGAAACCATGTGTTCTCCTCACATCACATGGTTTTTCCAATAAGGTAACATGTAGGTTCGTATGTATCAACCGTTAGAATACCAAATGCTAGAATGTTTTTAATGTTGCCACCACATCACTCAAAATGCTTATACTGTAGAAAACCTGGGAGAAACATGAATGTCCTCAAGCATACAGTTCCTGTGCAAGCATTCTAGTGTCCAGATATTGGGGATTCCTGTCCAACTGGGTGAATTGGCCAAGGAAAATGGAAGGCAGGATATGTCTTTTAAACAGTAACAGAAACTATAAACAGTCACTAGAAAAATAGGCATCACTACCCTTTCAAAGAGTTTGTTGGAGCAGATCGCCTAGTACTGGCAGCATTCTACGCATAAGTATGGGACAGCCATCATTCCAAATGAGAGCCACTAAAATAATGCCAGGCACAGAATATAGGGAAATGTTTTGTTATACTTCGCCCTGTTTTATTTTTTATGTTCCTCAAGCCACTTTGGATTGACCTACTGTTATTATGGCAGAACTTGATTGGTCTTCATTATGTTTCCTTGTTGACCTATTTACTAAAAATGTGAGTGTTCAACCACACTTGTCTTCATTTACAGGCTCCCTATGCCACCCCCCACACACTCATATACTCATTAATTTACAGATACTCATTCTTTCCTTTAATCACACATACGTGCTCTTACACCCAATCCCCTTACCTGACCTGCAGATCTCTCACTCGCAGACTACCGCAGGGTCCCCTGCTGCTTCCTCTTGAACAACTTCTCTAGCCCCGCCCCCAGAGGAAGAAGGAATGGAATGGAGCAGAGTCATGTGATGTGCATTCCCGTGAATCAACTGGGTTCCTGCTTTTCCTGGCAGAGATGCTGCTTGCACACTGTGCGACCAATGTGCAGTTAAGCAGTCCAGCCCCTGGGGACGATTATTTTCAGCTGTTTTGTTTTTATTTCTGCATTTTGCCGATAACGCCCTTTTCGGCCGATATATTTTGGCCACCGATATATTGGTGCATTCAATATTATGTTTTTGAAAGGCCATAAGGCTCTCTTACTGTACATTTTTTTTACTATTTTTGATACTTTGGTTTGTGGAGGCAGCAAAAAGTTTTTCTTTAAGGGCTAGTGGCTGATTATTTTTAATCATTTCTTTAACATTTTAAGGTTTCTTGACAATCAGTACTTTTGGGATCATTATAGATCCCAGGAATGTCTACTGTAAGCAGATGTAGCTTGATGATGACATGAGAAACTCGGATCAATGTGTTTGAACAGTCAGCAGATATGAGAGAGCTTCATGGGTCTCTGTTCCTTCTGGCCGTGTATGCTTAGTAAATTAAACAGCACTTGCAGTAAGAAATCATTAAATAGCTTAATCTTCCAAGCAGTAACAGGGAGCAGAAGCACGTACTATGCCACCCTATTGTATTCTGCCCACATTATTAAGGACAGTATAGTTCTTCTACGCAAACTGGTTAATAAAAGAAACCATAAGTGTCAAATAGGTGACACTGACCTTTATCAGATTTTTTTAAGTGTCTATACATTAACGTAATGATGAACCATGATGATTCTGGTATATGAGTATAGTAGTGTTGAAATTTAACAAAGCAGGTCATGGAAGGCTATTTCTAAAATGTATGTCTTCACGGTAGTAAAGTAATCTTTGGAGAACAGGCCCAATAATTTTCCTGTCTGTAGTTCTATTGCACAAAAAGCAACCGGCTTTATCCTATAAAGGTTGTTAAAATTGGTGGTGAGTTAAATTGAAATCATCAAACTTTTAAAATAATATTACTACAACCCAAGAGTGTTACTTTACCTACAGTCCATAGCATAAATACATTTTCTGTCTAGCTTTTTCTTTGTATGATTTGTTTGAAATGTGCGATGAAGAACTGTACAGTTTAACCCCTTAAAAACTTCATGATGTTCTATGCTGTCTGTGAGGCTCACTTTTGGGAATGGAGTCCAGGATGCAGAGTACTGGCATTCAGCACAAAGATGAAGAAGAGCTGATTTTCCAAATTTAGGTACATGAGAAAGGAATCAGGATACAATAGGACCAGGACTGCATTATATGAGCATCATAAACAACTAAGCAAAGAGATTTGGTTCAGGCAGGCTTATATACTGAGTTAAGAGGTTGCAATTGTTTATGATGATGAGGTGACCAGCAGTTGAGTATCACAAATGCAGTAGACAAAAAACAGCAGTTTGGGTATATATTAGTTCAAGGCCAGACCTGACACTTTTATGAAAAAGGTGCCCACTACATTGACCACATAGAATGTTATAAAGAAAGTAGCAATGTGCATTTCCAGCGCAGAGGACTTCCTAAAATCCATTTTAAGTTTTGCTGTTCCGTCAGAGATCAGCAGCCTTAAAAAAAAAGTAAAAAATGAATAAAGTAATGAAAAAATAATACGAAAATATGAGTGCTGCGTAAAGCAGCAGGGTGAATCTCTGTGAATGACGGTATCTCGTCCTTGGGAACTGGCACAATGCTCCATTTATTCCTTGTGAGTACTGCTGATGAGTCAGAGACCAATCATGAGAAAGTTAACGAAAAATAAAATAATAATAATAATATAAATTAAAAAAGTAAAATAAGTAAGTAAAGAAAAAGTGATCAGAAATTATGACATAGCCAGCCACCCCCACCTGCAAATAAATTAAATAAAAAAATCACAACTAATACACAAACAAGGAAAAATACCCACAGAGTATATATGTTTTTTAAAAGTGGGATAATGACTCTTGTTATCATTTAACCCTTTATTTTCCGTAAGCCTCCTTGCCCTATTCTGTGTGCTGCCACATAGTGAAATGACCATGTTATGTAGTGTGCCTTGTAGATTTAAAACATTACACAAAAACCTATGCATGTGAAATCTAGAGATGCAGCTGAATACATTTTAATCCTACGTTGCTAGGTCTCCAAATGTCCCGGGGCTAAATCCCATAGCAGTGTAGTGGTCCCTGTGCACAAAATTTTTTCAGCAACCTCTGTGAAATATGTGACCAAGTCTATTTGCTTTAGATATACCATTTTAACTATACATTAAAGACTTGCCCCAGCACACAGATTGTACCCACCTCTTTCTATTCATCACTCATCCTCTCTCTCTCTCTCTCTCTCCCTTTTCTTCCTTCATCTTCCTTTTCTCTTTTATCTCTGCAATTTCCTTTGACCCCTCCCTTCTCATTATATCGCTACATTTTATTTATCCTATATTTTCAATTTTTCTTTATCTCACTTGATCTCTCCCTTTTCTCCGTAGGGAATGGGCATGTTCCATTTTGTGCCATGTAACTTCCACAAAAAAAAGCAATGCATTTTTACATTTTTCAAATTTAAGACATTTGCATTAGTATATTTTGTGGTATTTCGGTCAACTGGACTGGTTTGGGACCATTATCATAGTAACAATGTTTTGTTTTTTTTCGAAAAATATTCATTTTTTAATGTATCACTCATAGTAAATGTTGGACTGTAGATCTAAATATGGTTTCAAAAGAAAGCTCTATTGAATAAACAATATATAATTTGTGCTGATGTATTATATGGTAGCCCCTCAACCTGCAAACCTGTTAAATACAACACTCATGATCCTCATCAAACCAAAAGTTAGCAAAAAATCATTCTCTCTTTTCTGCATGAATATGAAGTATGGTTCTTCTTGCATGTAACCAATATGTATATATATATATAGCTAAATAGCTATAAGTCTATTTTTAATATACATACAATCCTTTTTAAAATGTAATCAGAATGTCTACTTAATATTCCAAATGGTGAGAGCAGAAGCTGTAATTACTTTTTTCACCTAGGAAAGGACTTTCCTGAAATAGCTTAACGGATTCCCTCATATAAAATTAAACATACTTTTACGGTGTAATCAAATTCTTCCATACTTCCTTTGTACAATTTCTGTTGAGCAGAACTATAACATGTACATTTTCACCTTACAAAAATGATCACTTAGATATGCTTTTATATATGTTTGTTCCCTGCAATATAGACACATTACATACACCAAATATGTCAGGTGCCCATACCTTAATTAGGGAGTGTGGTTATAAGTGGAGCTATAGACAGACCCGGTACCAGCTGTCGGCCGCCAGCTGGCCTTAAAATGCCAGGTCCTTCTCATCATTGCCAGTCCAGCCCTGGCTATAGTTTGTGCAGGGGCACTTGCCTTAACCCTTGCAAGGCAGTGAATCAAATTCTGGGTATGTGCTGCATCTGGTCAGAATCTCTATTTAACCCATCTGCTTAAAATATAGGAAGCTATTAGTGACATTGTGATAAATGTAAAGTATTTTAATGATATATCTGGCTAATTGAAATTATTTAGAATCATTTAGGCATGTCTCTCGTCAAACCTCTGTCATTTTTATAATTTCTCTATTTTAAGTTTAATCAACAAATGTGGCATTAGTTATACACACATGCGCCACACTTGCTTTGATTAAATGGAAGATTAGTGAACAATAAGCATTTTCATAGGGATTAAATCAGAGGAGAAATAATTGAGATCCGGATCACTTCTAATTGCCATAGATGAACCTTTGATGTTACATGCAGAATATGATCCCATGGTAGGGTAAACAAAAAAATGATGTTTAATTGTACATGTTTCTGCAATTTGTAAATAAACTAGATAATAAAGCCTGCGGTATCACTGACACAATGAACAGGCTGATAATTCTTACATATCAAAAATCTCTTTGTAAATAAATGGTGTAGAAATGGTGTTTTACTTGAGGGTACCAAGCAACCCTGAGTGAGGATATGAAGATTTTAAGTGCTTTTTCAGCTGTAGCTCTAAAAAAAATTGACGTACAATTGTCCATGACTAAATATGGGTCAGGAAAAAAAATATATTCCAACGGTACTTAAAGTCTCACTTTAGGCAAAATCCTTGTTTTTGCTCCACCTCTTGTGCTGCTCCCCCTTTATTTCCTTCCTTTGGACGCAGGGTCATTGTTCTTAGAGTCGCTACTGCATGGCATTACTCACCTAGTTACTCAAGTCTGTCTTATTCTAGAGATTGTAGACTGCATTTCAGAAAATGCCTAATTAGACATAATTTGAGTAATTCATAAAGAAACCATCTAGTGTCTCTAAATGTGTCTCATCACCACAGCATTCAACTAATTGGACTATTACATTGGTTGCTATGGTGATAGAATCACTTTACTATTTTTTTTACCTTTTTTAAATAACTTCTGCTTCATTGTAGTCACTACATTTCAGTATAATTGTTATTTTGTAAATAAATTCTATATCTCTAAAAATCACCTTATCTCTGGGTGGTTAGTATGATACATGCAAGTACTGAAATCTGTCTTTAATACATGTAATAAAGTAAAAAAAGCAAGCATGCATTTTCACAATTTCTATTATAGTTGAAAATAGTTAAAGGGGAATTTAGACAGCATGGGTGGATCCATTTACTAAAACTAACTACAGCTTCCTTTTTTTCAGTATTTATGCATACTTAGGAAATTCAGACAGCAGGCCACTAGTACAATAACTTGATTTATTACATTTCTTAATCTCTTTAGGTAAAACATGGCAACTATGGATTTGTATGGGATGCCGCTGTCCTGGAATACGTGGCAATTAATGACCAGGACTGTTCATTTTACACAATTGCAAATACTGTTGCCGACAGAGGTTATGGAATAGCCCTACAGCATGGCAGTCCTTACAGGGATATATTTTCTCAAAGGTGAGTAAATTTGCTCGGAAAGCTCATTATGTCATTATGCAATTATGTTGATTTCATGACTAGTGGACTCCCACTATATTAACCACAATAACTCTAACAGGCGCTAATCAAGAGAAAGGTAACTTCTTTCATTCATTTTTTCTTTTTTGTGGTAACTTCACATTTTTATAGAATTTACTAATGAATTAGCCTGCTGGTGATATTTAATATCCTGCCATGGAGCAACCGAGTTAAATGTCTTTTATTACGCTATAGAATAAAATTTGTGACATTTAGATCCACATTGGCTATACATACATATTTACACAAAAATACATTTTATTTATCTTAAATCCATATGAAACCAACTATTTGAAATTTGTTGGGCAATAACCTATACAGCAGTCAGTATTCCCTAGGTTAATACAGATAATACACAGCCCTACTCTACATCTGGTGTCCACCATATTCAGACACATTATCATAGTTGCAAACTTAAATGATTTAATTATAAAAATCTTTATAGCTAAAGAAAGTGTGGTGCTCAACTCTAGGTCTTTATTTAAAGCAATGAAATGGAAGTTTCTATTAGGCAGGCTGTTGCCACAGCAGAAGCTCATGACAGCCAGTATGAAATACTGGTACTTTCTGATGTTTGTGTTAATATCTGTTTACCTCTGTATTATGTGAGTAGTTGAATTTTGCCTTTATATCTAATATAATGTGTCAGGTAATACAGTTATATTCTAGACACATAATTACATTAATGTGTCAAATATTGGGATCTGGAGCAGGAGTACTTCTAAATTATGTGTCCTGGGGACTGTTGGTAGTATGTGTTTTCTTTTCATGAGTGGGATTAATCTTGGTCATAAATATCTTTTTATGGTTTCATGTAATGTAGCACTTTAATTGTTATTTAATTATTGGGTGTGAATGGAAATGAATAATTACTTAATTATCAGTATGATATGATAAGTTGATTTCAAGACTATTCCATTTGTGCACCCTCAAAGTATATTATTCGCTGTTGATGGCATTAAATAAGATACTAATGCGTTTTTATAGTTCTCTCTCCCTTTTTTGAAAAATGTTTGGCATATGTACTCTGAGGAGTAGCAGAGAGGCTTTTTACTTTACAATCCGTGTGTTGGCATTGCATAGGATAAATTGTTACTGATATACTGTATTTTATAATCTTTTTTCTAAACAAAGTTATTTTGAGGTCTGGAATGTCCTATGAAAGTGTATCCATTGAAGTTGCTCTAATACTCTGTACACCACATTGAGCCACTTAGTAAAAGTTATTTTCTATTGATTTCAATAAAACCCGGGATATCTGAGATATTACAGTCTAGTATCCAAAAACTCAGAATTTTCACCTGCAATTCATGGGTCCACATTAACTCACACTCTCTCATGCATTCTCCTTTGCTCTGTCTCTCATGCTCGCTAAATGTTTCCTTACTCACTCTGGCAACCACCTCTGCCTCCCCATCTTCTTCTGTTTCTATCTTCTTTTCTTCTCTCTTCAATCTTCAATCCTTAATCTTCTGTCTTCATCTGAATCTCTGCAGACATAATTTGGTGAGAACTTCTGCCAAATGGCGGTGCTACAGTTAAGTCCTCCCCGATTCTTCAATCAGGGAAGCGGATGTCACCGAAAGCACCACCATATTGCCCTCAGGTCTCAGGGGTCTCCAAGGCTTTATGATGCACAAGTGTGAGATTAGAAATTGCCATTTAAAATATCTGCTGCTAATAAAAGGCTTTTGGAGTTATATATTTCAACTTAGAAGGCATTTGTTATCTTTTAATTGGCCAATTTTTATGCACAACTTGCACCTTGCAATTATTTGCTGTATAACATAACTAAATATTCTAAATTAGGATAAATTATAATGAGGACTGATTTCACACATGCATAATAGTATGTTACGACACATGGCTATTTAGATCCAAAACATGGAGAGGCAGCCCCTTGATATATTTTGCATTGGGTCCCCAGCATTTTGTTCAAACAAAGAAGAGTAGAAAATGAATTAGCCAAATTAAGGATAAAAACTGCAGCATGATTCCCCCTGAATGCTGGATCACCATCCACATAAAAGACTAAAAACCTCTTCACAGTTGTGGATACATGGAAATACCAATATTGTCCCCAGTATTTGCAGTGACCTAAGCACATTCTGGATTAGAGCTGTCTATCACTGTTCTCTGCTTCTTAGAATCTTGCCCCACAGTTCCCTGCACAGTTCTTTGAATTCTGAGAGCAGAGCCTGATTGACAGCTCTGTCATTCTGCTTTCACTACAGAAAGACTAGGTGAGTGTACTGACAGTCATGCTTTTTAAACAAAATTCACGCTGATCTTCCATAGTCTTCTGTTCTTAAAAGACTTGTAGAAAAATAAAAAATTGTTGCTCTTTCACCTAATCTCTTGTCAGCCATCCACTGAATAAAATTAATGTATTTTCTGGTGTTTTTACAATGTTTTTTTCTACTAGTATGCAATGAACCAAAGTGTTTGCTTTTAGCCCTTTTAGTACTTTGGGTCAGAACACATTTTCCCCCAGGGGGTAGTTTTCCTATAGCTAGATTTAACAATGTTTACAATGGAAAACTTCAACTTGAACTCTTCAAATAAAAACAGAAAAATCAATGGAACCCAATAGGATAGCACCTCTTCACAAAAAAGGTAGCAGGGAAGACTCAGTCAACTACAGACCAATAAGTCTTATATTAGGAGTTAGGAAATTAATGGAAACCATGCTTAAGAAAGGATCATTAAATATCTAGGTGAAACAGCATGGGAGTGCTTCAGAGAGATCTTGTCAAAGTAACTTTGTCCAGTGAGGAGCTGTTCATATAGCCTACCTCGGTTTCAGTAAGGCGTTTGACAGCGTCTCTTACAGAAGACTTACTGTCAGGACTCGGGTGATCAAGTCGGGTAGGAGCCCATGTGCAGGGGATACTTGGGGTTCGGTCTGTAACCCAAGATGCATGATTATATAAACAAAGACACCACAAGCAGAATTCTAGGTAATGCAATGAATTGTATGTATATGACAGGGAGCCCGCTTGGAAGGGCACGAAAGGCAGAGAGCCCGCTTGGAAGGGCACGAAAGGCAGAGAGCCCGCTTGTAAGGGCATGAAAGGCAGAGAGCCTGCTTGGAAGGGCAAGAAAAGCAGAGAGCTTGCTTGGAAGGGTACAAAAGGCAGAGAGTCTGCTTGGAAGGGCACGAAAAGCAGAGAGCTGCTTTGGAAGGGTACAAAAGGCAGAGAGCCTGCTTGGAAGGGCATGAAAGGCAGAGAGCCCACTTGGAAGTGCACGAAAGGCAGAGAGCCCGCTTGGAAGGGCACGAAAAGCAGAGAGCCGCTTGGAAGGGTACAAAAGGCAGAGAGCCCGCTTGGAAGGCCACGAAAGGCAGAGAGCCTACTTGGAAGGGTACAAAATGCACGCAGCCCGCTTGCAAGGGTACGAAATGCACACAACCCGCTTGGAAGGGTACGAAAGGCACACAGCCCGCTTGGAGGAACACAAAGCAGGGAATCCACTTGATCAGGACACAAAGCAGGTAACTAGGAACGGTACAGGTGCAGAGCCACAGCAAAAAGGTCCACAGACTTCAATACAAAGGCCCTGACTGAAGGCCAGGGCAGGTTCATAAAGGCAGGGTAATCCAGGTCACAAGGCCTAGCTGGATGTATCGATGTATCAGCTCAACTCAGGTAATAAGGTACACCTGATCCTAGTAATTGAGTTCTGAGTGCTCCACAGGTATGAAAAAGCCATGGTTCAGGCAGTGAAAAAGTGGTTCCTGACACTTACATTTAAGTTGTGGTGTTTGGGTTTTGATGTTAAAATAATTGAATAGATAATGCAATAGTTGAGTGAGAGACAGAAAGATGTAGTTATTGGTGTATATTCAGAGAAAGGTCTTGTTACAAGTGGGGTACCTCAGGCATCAGTATTGGGACCCATACTTTTTAATATTTTTTTTTAAAGTACTAATTAGAAGGTATATCTTTTGCATACAATACAATTTTCTGGAACAGGGTAGACATTCATGGTAAAACAAGCCAAATAGCAAGTAAATTAGAAGAATAGTCAAGAATGTGGCAGCTGCAGTTTAATGTTGATAAATCTTGAATGATGACATAAAAATCCCAAGGCAGAATATAGCATTGGGGCACTTTTCTGTCAGTGACATCAAAAGAGAGGGACATGGATGTAATTATGTTACTTAAAGGTAAGCAGAAAATGCAATACAGCTGTCATGCAGAAAACAGGATAAACGAGTAAACACGCTAAGGTCAGGATGCCGGAGAATAATGTTGTTGAGAAACGAAGCCAAGGTCAAACACAAAGAGACTGATACCAGAAAACTCACTCTGAGGACTAGCACTAGGCATAGATGACCATTAGAAGGCAAGGGACCTTCAGACTGAGGCATTTAAGTAGGAGCTGGAAGTGTAGATCAAGTTTCCCGCCAAAGCAGTACCAACGTCACTTCTGGACAAAGGCTGTAGTATCACTCTCCAAATGTGGCCACCTAAAGGTCCGTGAAATGTGATCCTTGGTGCAAGTTACTCCAGAATGTCCTGATGTTCTGGATCCATAAAGCATGCGTAATAACGGTATTCGCAAGCTGGAAGGAACAAGCAACTTCCCTGAAGGCAAGGACACAGGAGCCTGGGTTTAAGACTGCGTGATTTAATCTAGAAGAGGAGCGCTACAATGTAGATGGACTGCTGCGATAACTTTAGTAGACGGAACGATACGTTCAGGTTCCTGACTCTCCTCCTCCGTTATCATGTGCATATGTGACAGTGCGTCCACCTTGTTATTTTTAGAACCCGGGTGATAAGTTAGCACAAACAGAAAGTGAGAGAGAAAGAGGACCCATCTGGCCTGGCGTGGATTGAGGCATTTGGCAGATTCAATATATTGAAGGTTCTTATGATCCGTCAGGATCAAGGTAAGTATAGAGGCTCCTTCTAGCAGATTACACCACTCCTCCAGGGCCAGAATGACCGCCAGCAGTTCCTTATTACCTATATCGTAGTTCCTCTCAGCCAAAGAAAAATGTCTCGAGAAATACCCACAAGAATGAAGAGGGCGGCTGTAAGATTCTCATTGAGAAAGTATAGCACCATCCCCAGATTCAGAGGAATCCACTTCTAGGACAAAGGGTAGGTGAGGGTCAGGATGTCACAGCACAGGAGCTGTAGTAAATATGTCCTTGAGGAGAGTGATGGTGGAGACAGCCTCGGGTGACCACTCCGAGACATTGGACCCTTTCCTGGTCAAGTCTGTTAGGGGCGCAACAATTTTAGAATAATTGCGAATGAAACGTCTATAGTGATTGGCAAAACCCAGGAATCGTTCAAGAGCCTTGAACGACAGGCTCCGGCCAGTCCGTGATAACTTGAATCTCAAGTTACTTCTTCAAAGGCACACTTCTCCAGTTTGGCAAACAGTCCATGTTGAGTGAGTGAAGTCCATGAAGGTGAGTTAGCACACAATGGACCTGCTTGCGATGGGTAGGTAAGTCTGCTGAATAGATAAGGATGTCATCCACTGCTGGAGAAAGTCACTGAGACAGTCATTGATAAATTCCTGGAAGACCACATGGGCGTTGCACATCGAAACGGCTTTACCAAGTATTCATAGTGTACTGAACCAGCATGGATACGAACTAGGCCCTACTGAGTTCTAGTTTGGTATAGATAGTGGCCCCTCGTAACCTATCGAACAGTTCAGAAATGAGGGGAATAGGATATGGGTTGCGTCTGGTCATCCTATTTAGCTATCTGTAACCAATACATAGACGGAATTCACCGTTCTTTTTCCAGATAAAAAACAATCCAGCAATGGCCAGGGTCGGATGAACCTACATTTGAGATTCTCCTCGATGTAGATATCCATAGCCTTAGCCTCAGGAATGGATAGCGGATAGACCGGAGCCCTGGGTGGCATGGTACCAGGAAGAAGATCAATTGGACAGTCATATGGTTTATGTGGAGGCAGCCTCTCAGCCTCCATTTTGTCAAAGATGCCTGTGAAGTCCTGTATTGTCTAGGAAGAAGTGTTGTCGGAACTTCAAAAGTAGTCGACAAGGAGGCAAGTCTCAAGGGCTTGATGCAATGTCCCTCGTAGGCTTTATTCCCGGACATGATTTGTCTGGATGTCCAGTTGATGACAGGGTTGTCTGCATGTAGCCATGGAAATCCCAGAATTATAGGAGTTGAGGGGAACAGATGACCAGGAACTGCAATTCCTCAGCATGTATCAGACCCACAGAGAGTGTTATTGGAATCGTAGTGTAAGAAATTATGACCTTATAAATATACTCACAATAAATCACACTAACTCACTCTAAATCGCTCCTAGAAATTATGACCCTCTTACAGCAGGGTTATTCTTTTAGGGAATGTGTGACAAATAAAGCACAAATACAAGCGTATAGAAAAATGTATATTGATATTGAATTAGCTTACTGTTACAGGTTATAAAACATACAACATACAGAAAACATTTGATAATAATACAAAACAAAAGGGATACTTAAGCATATTCTTGGGAAACCTCTCTCAGCTCACAGGCTTCTCCCGAACGCCATCTTGCGCAGCTTCGTTCTGAGTCTCCTAACCCAGGACACTTCTGTTCACTGCGCTCTCCTTTCTCAGACTCCTCTTTCTCTGAGACTCTTCTTTCTCCGAGACTCTTCTTTTTCTCTGACTCTTCTTTCTCTGTTACTCAGACTCTTCTGTTACTCTCCTTTCTCTTACTCAGACTCACTTACTCTCTTACTCTGTTACTCTCTGTTACTCCTCTGACTATTGCAGCTCCTAACTAGTCATCCCAGAATTCCTTGTACCTCCCAGAAAGTGGTTCACCCAACCCCTCTTTTCTGAGATTTCCTGTATGACCCAATTATGCAGGAGACAGGTAGTCTATGCAAACAGGCACACAGTTATGTTAATATACATTGGCTTCAGTTGTCTGACCCCCTGTGGGGTATCCCACCTCTGTTGGAGCCTTTGTTCCAAACCCTTTGTAATGCATTACTATGCAAATGACCTTACATTGTAAAACCAGATATCTCACCTTATAGAAATCCAAATCTTCCCCAAAACATTATGCAATAAATGTAGTGTCCCATTTTAAAGGCACCCTTCATTTCTTACAGTAGTATGGGTAACCTGGGCAGCATGAAGAGGTCTGCCACCAATTGCAGCATTAGAAAAAACAAGCAAGGTGCTGGGTTATATAGCAAGAGGCACTAGTAGAAAGAGAGGTGGTTCTGCTGCTTTACAGATATCTGACCAGACGTCACCTGGAGTATTGCCTATCCATCTCCAGAAGGATATTGACATATTGGAGGGAGTTCTGAGGAGGTCAACTAAAACATGAAAGACAAAGCGATCTCAAAATGTACAGATTAGAAAGAGGAAAAGGAGATGTGAGAGAAACAGTTACATACTTAAAAGGGATTTAACAAAGTAGGAGAGTAAAGTTTCCTCCAGGGGAGGAAATGTTAGAACAAGAGGTCATAAACTAAAACTGGAGGTTTAGGTGTTGTGTAAGGAAGTTTGACTTTGCCAAGAGGGTGGTAAATAAATGGGACACCCTTCCATTAGAAGTGGTAGAGGCTAATACAGTGAGATAATTTAAACATACATTGCATAGGCATAAAGGTATATTGAGTCTAACACAAGACAAGACCGAAGAATGATTCTTTTCTGCTGTCAAATTCTATGTTTCTGTGATCATCTAGGGAAACGTGTGTATATTGTTTTTTAATTTTTAATCTTAGATCTTATTTTTATTTTTCAGACAAGTCAATGAATTCATGGTAAGGCAAACCATGCATCTCTTAAAATATAGATAGTTACTTGCTTTTTAAAATAAATATATTTATACGGTAATGTCCATGCTGTATGATGGACCTACAGATAACAGAAATCTCTAGCTATAGGTGGTTTCCTTAAAAAAAAAATTTAATGGTAAAAAATACTAAATATAAATTCTGTAATTATAATTTTTATTACTGTAACCTATAGACATATTTTGAAAATACCATTAAAGATTTCCAAGCAGAATATAATAATTCATATGCAAGCTTAGAATATAGCAAACCCTGAGAGTGGAATGTAATTGTAGCATGTTGTAAGTAACACGCACACCATTTATAACCTTCAGCATATCTATTTATTACTCCACTCCACAAGGGTTAAAACACTGATCACATGTTCTGTTTATATCTGTTAGAATCTTGGCTGTCCAATTCAAATAACACATCACATGATGAATATGCAGAGCTTCATATTTTTTCAATGTAATTAAAATATACCTAATAGATACATTCATACGAAATGTTTATGGAAATATTCTGCTTATATCCACATAAGTCAAGGGAAATCTCTATGTGAAATACCTGAAAGGCTTCGGCTTTCTGCCTTCTGGAATGTTACCAAAGTATCCATTCCCTAATGGTGCCTCTCCATGACACAGTTAGCATCCCCATAAATCAACAAAGTGAAGGTTAAATTGTCATATAGTTGGCTATGTCCTTGGTGCTTGTGAGTAAAGTGCCTTATAACCTCCAAATTGACTTAATTCCTTAAATGTCAACTTTGCATGGTCTGTTCTAAGAGCGTCATTCTGTCTTTTTTATCTCTTGCCTTTTTTAAAATCAATACAATACTTTTTTTGTATTAATGATAATATATATATTAATTTTTTTGGGGGGACTGATTAATTTCAAACACACACACAGACACGAACATCCCTCCTCCAAGAGACAGGCTGGCATTTATGGGTTGGCCCTAGCACTTTAAAACCAGCGGTCGCCTGATGATATAAGATCAGGTGATGCCTTGATGCCTCTGTCGGTCAGTGGCCTGCCTCCCCCTATATATATATATATATATATATACTGTAATATATATATATATATATATATATATATATAATAATATATATAATATATATATTGGCAGAAAGGTCTAAATTATTTATGGCAGCAGGGGGCTAATATTAATATATATATTGGCAGCAGGGGCAAATATTTCTATCTATATATATATATATATATATATATGTTGGCAACAGGGCGAATATTAATATATATCGGCAGCAGGGTCTCATATTAATATATATCGGCAGCAGGGGATAATATTAAAGAATGAAAACTAACTGGAAATCAAGGTCCTTACTTTAAAGAGATAAGTACATATTATGTAGTTAAATATATATATATATAGTGTATATGTAGCGTTTTATAATTGCCCCCCCCTACTTTGGTCCCTGTCCCCCCATATGCCCCCCTAAATATGAAAGCTGGAGACGCCACTGGGAGCAGGGCCGGTTAGACAGATCTAACCGGCCCAAGATCAAGGGAGTGGGGCTCAGCGGGCAGCAGGAGGTCCTTTACTATGATAGCTGCTTCTTCATAGACACAGAGTCCCTGCCTGGGCAAAAACACAGTTGAATGCTGTAGACACAAGGTAGTCATACCTGGGAACTTCTCGCCTCCGGCTACCCGGAGCCTTCCCTTGCGGGACGCGGTGAGGACTGCACACTGATGTCAGCGGGCGGTCCCGCCGACATCGGTGGGCGGTCACGCTGACGCCGGTGGGCAGTCCCGCTGATGTTGGGGGAGTTCCTGCGGACGTCGGGGGAGTTCCCACAACTGCTGGAAAACTACCAAGTGTCTTTTTTTGGTTTCAAGCCTTTATGTCCCTTTTTCACACCCCTCTCATTACCTCTTTTACTTCCCTCTTTTTTTATAGTAGCTCAGAATGCTACACTAGACAACTTTTCTAGACTGCAACCCCCATGATGCTGAGCCAGCAATAGTAGGAATAATAGCTGGTAATTGTAGATTGGGCTGGGAGAGGAGTCTACAATAAGTAGACGAGAACTGGGAGGGGGGCTGGTTTATGCTACACACTAACTGCAGCTCCCATCATATACAGTCAGCCATTACTGGCTGAACACTATTATATTACATTTATTTATATAGTGCTAGCAGATTTCGTAGCTCTGTCAATAAAATAATGTATTATCTATTTATTTTACACACAATAACAAACTGGTAAAAAGAGGGCCCTGCTCTTGGGAGCTTACAATCTAGACTGGGGTAGTTGTGGCTAATCTTCACCACCCCAGCTATTGTAAACTGAGGTTTTCATGTTGCACAGGCACACGCTGGTCGGTTAGCTATAATAACTGTGGTCATATATTTTTTCCTAATAATGGGCAACTAACATTTGCCTCTCACCAGGAAACCCCTTTTCTGAGTCAGCAAAGGTAAGCAATGGGCATGAGGCAAGGGGGTATTGGGGTGGGGAGGATGTCTCTTGTGGATGCCCTTGCTTCTCAGATCTGACCAAAATAATATTTTTCCATAATAATAATAATAATAATAATAATAATAATGTAGATTCCTGGGCAAACTATGTTGTCTGACCAAAGAAAGCACACCATAAAAAATAATTACATTGAAGGAAAATAGTTAACTAAGAAGAATCTTAATTTTCCGTAACGAGAAGCTTCACAGATTAGTGAGCACGTCTTATCCTGTATTTATAAAAGACTGTATGGCTGTTTTTTTTTCATCAGTGAATAAACTTTTCAATTTCACTTTATTGGCTTGTACAATATTTTAATTCACCCACGCAATTTCTAAGTCTAAAAACTGCTGCTAGAAATAAGATTGAAAAACATATGCCCTGTCTAGTTTAGTTACATTTATTTTCTTGATTTTATCCATATGTTGGAACAAATTCGCTTTTCTTTCTAATATTCGAACAGTTATAACCGGGGAACTGTGTGTTTTTTCCAGCGGTTCTAACTGTTTTCTAATGAAAATAATGCGGGCCACCTAAGCAACTGTGAACCATTTTGCATATTAATAAAGAAAGTTCAATTGATTTCCTGTAGTGGCCCTAACTATTAGTCTATAAATATATCAAAGTTATTTAAGTAATTCTGGATAATTGAAAATCCACATGCTCTGCATTTCTTCTCAACTATAACAATGCAAATCATATATGTAAGAAAGCACCTCAACTGGGAATTTAAAAAAAATATATATACATTCTTTCCCTGCTGATTTTGGTCCTAAAATACAGAGACGTTTGCTTTAGCTAATGATATCACTGCATCGCCTGCTGAGTCAATGTTGTTCATTCTGTTGTAAAGTACATTTACAGTGTTCACATAAGTAAGAGAACAAAGCTTAGAAGACTAATGATTGCTGCCAGCATAACATTTAGCCTTAACTGGGCCCTTGCGGAGAATAATTCAGTGGATACACAAATAAGGCTGAAGCAAGAAGGACAATGACAAATATACTTAAAAAAACCTGTGCTATGTAGTTTTCAATTGTCTTACCTAATCAGTCGGGTTAGACATCATTTGTGCTCCAAAGGTTTGTATGGAGACTGTATAAGTTGAATTTCAGAACAAAAAGTTCATTACCTGTGAATGTTTGCGAGTTTGCAGCAGGAAGAGTTGGACAAAAGACTCGCCACGTCAATAAAGGCAACTCACCCGCTGAGAGTATAGGTATACAAATTGGTGGATTTCAGGGGAAGTTTGAGGAGAATGGAGTAATTAAATCGACAGAGGGGTATATTGCCCAAAATACCGGATATTCTTCTGAGGGGTGAAATTACCTAAAATTAAGCACCTGTTTTGTTTGGTCTAATTGGATAAAGGAGGTCACTTGAGTCAATAGAAATTGCGAGTATTACTGAAACATTAAATTTAAGGCACGTGGGAGATTCTCAATTTATTCTTTGAGGCCTGATACTTACAAGTGCAGTGAGGTTCTGGGTTCTTCAGGTTCTGATTCTGATCTGATTGTTAGGTAAATATTAAAAGAAATAATTTTGATACACTTTTCAAATCTTACAAACAACACATATGAGTTGCTACCGTATGCCATCCTTATGCTACATGAGCAGAAAAACATAGCATTTGGGCACAGATATCAGCCATTGGCCACGTTATCCAGTGGCTGCTGGCCTTAAAGCGCCAGGGCCAGCCCTTCATAGCCCTGCCCTGACGATAATGTTATTATATAATTAAACTACTGTCTTGTCCTGGCTGCACTTTTTTCCTCTTACTTACATTAACTTAATGGTGAGAACTATAATCGGGGGTTAAGATATTTTTAATCATCCCCTTCCTTAAGCATAGACTGTTCTCGTACCCCTTTCTCCTTTCATGTGGCTCAGCTTCTTTTCTTGTATCTTCTTCTTCTTCTTCTGTCTTCTTTCTTCCATCTTCTGCCTTCCACTTGTCCCCATGTGTTCGGTCTTGAATCCAGGCTCCCTTCCACAAAATGGCAGAGCTTCCGCTTCCCAGATTGGAGGAACGGGGGAAAGGCAAAAATACCCTAAGAAGCCCCAGTATGGCAGACAGATTCACAGAGAAAAAGACACATTTCTCTCTTTCTCTGTAAATCTGTCTGCTATATGCTGTCTTTTTCTGTGCCTCAGTAGTGGCCAACCAGAGGAAGCTCACGTTGCTGCAGTTGGATGAAAACTTGTTGAGGGCCATAGTATGGAGACCCCTGCTTTAGCCCCAGGGTCTCCACATTCAGGGATTTGAGTTGAGATTTGGGGCTTCAGACCCAGTAGCCCCCCTAATGATGCCACTAATGCTAATAATGCTAATGATATAAAAAAAGAAGAAAAAAAACATCATCTATGGAGATAATTATCCAAAACCATTTCTCAAGTCACTCTAATGTTGGCACCTGAAATAGGAGACAAATGAAAATAAGCACATACCTGTATGCATGTCTGATGAAAGTGTTATAAGGCCAATCAAGTAGGGTGTAAAGGTGTAGTCTAGACTTAATCTTAAAAGAAAGATGAGAGAAATGGCTTTTCCATCAGAGGTTGCCGAGTGAAAGCCCCTTAAATATTGTCATCATAAGATTTATTATGTAATCATTCAAGGGAGCAGAAAGGTTTCAGCTTCTCATCAATTAGTGGTAATGATTCCTGGTAGTTGCAACCGAGAGAAGAGACGCCAACCTTTCTGTGTAATTTCATAACAGTGCAATCGTAACATTGTAGGGACAAAAATGTATTGTAATAATTGAATGATTTACCTGTTTGAAAGAAAGAGGGACAGTTAATATGTTTTATGTATTCAATTCCCCTTTTTTTAACAGGTAATTATATTCATTGCTTTCGGTCTTCCAGTAACTCATTTTATTTCAAGATTTTGGTACATCCCTGAAATTATATTATGGTAGAAGTGCTTTTTTTTGATAGCTTCTTCTTGTTTTGTATAAGCTGTTTATATTTTAGTTTCCATAGCAACATATTTTATACTGGGTACAGAATGGAATAGTAAAATGCAAAGAGTAAGCAAGTTTAACATGTACACTGGCAGACTATCAACTAAATGTTCTTCATTTTAGACACATTTCTTTAGCTTTATTGAAGTAGTTGATAAATAAAGTTTCCTTTTCACTCTGTTTTATTCTTATTTTAACCAGTGTTTGTTTTAGAAAGATTATTTGGGTGCCATTTTATCCCAGGATAGCTTGTGTTGTACAACATGTCCGTGTATTGCAAATACTGCATAATGATTCACATACCTAATCTATCTGAAGCCAACCAGGACATATCAAGGAGGACAAAGGATCAAGGAGGACAAATAATATGTTGTTAGTTGCAGGTCATCTTGCGAGATGGAAAAAAAAAGATTTGCAGACGGCATTAAATGTAAACTATACATGTTGTCATGGTGATACAGCAGAACCTTAATGGGGACTTAATGGGTGTGATGATAAAGTCATTTTTGCATTAACCCATTACATGTTTGAGTGTGTATGTTACCTTGCAGGCAATGTCCATATTTTAGAATTTTAGAAGGGCCAACTTTGACAGGCTAGGGGCATATAATGAATACATGCACTTTAAGCAAACATTACAAAATTACACAAATCAATGTGTACGTTTGGGAAACAAATGCAAACCATTGTGGCTTACCAGTAAGACAGGAAATAAAGAAAAAACAAGAGCATGACATTCAAACATAAAAGCAAATGAATCAGCATCATCATTCACAAAGAGTTGCTTAATGGACACATTCAAAAATACGTATTGAATCACAATATAGTTAGTTGAAGTCATGTCTTGTTTTTCACAAAGCCATGCTGACTCAATGCAAACAGTGGTTGTAAATGGAAAATTCTCAAACTGGACCAAGTTTTTAAATGGAGTACCTCAGAGGTCTGCCCTGGGTCATCTTGTTTTTAATTAGTTTATTAATGATCTCCCATATTGCATTGAGAACCATGTCTCAGTGTTTGCTGATGACACAAAATTAGGTAGGACAATACAGTCTACTCTTGATGTTGCTTCCCTGGAGGGTAATTTAAGCAGAAGGGGGGGCTGAGCAGGCAAGTAGCAAATTAAATTTAGACATACAGACAAAATGTAAAGCATATATAAAACAGGGTATTGCTTCACAGGAGGAGGATATACAGTGGATATAAAAAGTCTACACACCCCTGTTAAAATGCCAGGTTCTTGTGATTTAAAAGAATGAGGCCAAGATAAATGTCAGACTTTTTTCCACCTTTAATGTGACCTATAACCTGAACAATTCAATTGCAAAACAAGCTGAAATCTTTGAGGGGGGAAAAAATAAAATACTAACAATAACCTGGTTGCATAAGAGTGCACACCCTTACTTTGCTGAAGCAACTTTTGATTTTATTACAGCAATCAGTCTTTTTGGGTAGGAGTTTATTAGCATGGCACATCTTGACGTGGCAATATTTGCCCACTCTTCTTTGCAAAAGCACTCAAAATCTGTCAGATTGCGAGGACATCTCCTGTGCACAGCCCTCTTCAGATCACCCCACAGATGTTCAATTGGATTCAGGTCTGGACTCTGGCTGGGCAATTCCAAAACGTTAATCTTGCTTTTGTGGATTTGGATGTGTGCTTTGGGTCATTTTAGTGATGAAAGATGAACTTCCTCTTCATCCTGAAGGTTTTGTGCCAAAATTGCCTGGTATTTGGAACTGTTCATAATTCCCTCCACCCTGACTAAGGCCCCGGTTCCAGCCGAAGAAAAACAGCCCCAAAGCATGATGCTGCCTCCACCATGCTTCACTGTGGGTATGGTGTTAGTTTGGTGATGTGCAGTGTTGTTTTTGCGCCAAACATACCTTTTGGAATTATGGCCAAAAAGTTCAACCTCAGATCATAACACATTTTCCCACGTGCGTTTAGGGGACTTGATGTTTGTTTTTGCAAACTTCAGTCGGGCTTGGATGTTTTTCTTTGTAAGAAAAGGCTTCAGTCTTGCCACCCTACCCCATAGCCCATTCACATGAAGAATACGGGAGATTGTTGTCACAGCCAGTACTTGCCAGAAATTCCTTCAGTTCCTTTAATGTTCCAGTAGGCCTCTTGTAAGCCTCCCTGACCAGTTTTCTTCTCGTCTTTTCATCAATTTTGTAGAGGCGTCCAGTTCTTGGTAATGTCTCTGTTGTGCCATATTGTCTCCACTTGATGATGACTGTCTTCACTGTGTTCCATGGTATATCTAATTCTTTGGAAATTCTGTTGTACCCTTCTCCTGACTGATATCTTTCAACAATGAGATCGCTCTGATGCTTTGGAAGCTCTCTGTGGACCATGGCTTTTGCTCTGAGATGCAACTAAGCAAATGTCAGGCAAATCCTACTGGAACAGCTGAATTTGTGATTAATCAAAGTCACTTTAAATGACGGCATGTGTGGAATGACTTCTATTTAACATGAGTTTGAATGTGATTGGTTAATTCTGAACACAGCCCCAGTTATAAGAGGGTGTGCACACTTATGCAACCAGGTTATTGTGCTTTTTTTCCCCTCAAAGATTTCAGCTTGTTTTGCAATTGAGTTGTTCACGTTAGTGGTCACATTAAAGGTGGAAAAGGTTCTGACATGATTTATCTTTCTCTCATTCTTTAAAATCACAAGAATCTGGCATTTTAACAGGGGTGTAGACTTTTTATATCCACTGTATATTAAAGCTGCAAAGGAGGGCTACAACATTAATAAGGGGATTCTAGGATAATAGTTATGAAGATAGACAAAAAAGTTGCATCTGTATAGACCAGAAAATAGAGGGGATATTATAAAATATTATAAAATTCTATACATATGTGCAGGGCCAGTGATATGTTCATTAACAGAAATGTACAAAGAACAAGCGGTCATCCTCTGTGACTGGAAGAGTGAGGGTTTCATAGACAATGAAGGATCTCGATATCTAAAAAAATCAAACAGAACATACAGGGCTATAAGCAATTGAATAAACATTAATATTTTAGAGCTTTTTACTCCAAGAAGAAATCTGATTTTCCTTTGTAGTCAAAAGGACGTTTTTCTCTAATTGACTGTAATTGGTGTTTTTTACCTTCTTTTGGATTAAAAGTGGAAGAGTAGGTAGAAGGGCTGAACCTTTTTTTAACATAAATAACTATGTTACAGTGGAATCAAACAATTTTCAAGATTTCATGTGAAAATGTAGTTTACATTTGGAAGCTTATTAAGCCTATTTCTTTTTTACTTTGGCCTTCATAAAAGAAACAATAAATTATAAGACTACCAAGACTGTCAAACTGGCATTTAACATTATAAAAACATTAACATTATTGTTGTTAGTCACTTTGGGGAAATAGCTTATAAATAGTTTCTATAGTAGTTGTTGGAGTTAAGGAGACCATTAATTGTGGCCTGAATCATGAAATATCAAGGGTCCCTGCAGATCTCAAATCTTGTTCCGAAGAACTCACCAAGGACAAACAGCCACTTAATAGCCTGTCCTACAGAACATCTCAAGTGTAAGCTCTCTTGTGCCATTACAGTGGAAAAGTCTCCTTCAACATATGAATCTGATCCTGTAACAAGGGCTGTCCAGAACAAAAATGCAAGGTAAATTTCCTATGCGTGAGGGAACCAACAACACCAACTTCATTGGTTTGGATCCTTCTAGGTAGAAGAGAACAATGAGGTCCATGTCTGGACTCACCTTTTCCCTTGGGTTGGGCCTCAAGCGAGTCCGGAAGGGCAAAATCGGACCGAAAGAAACAACAAAATGTAGGAGACAATCAAATAAATAAATTAATCTACTTGCTAGGAGTTTTGCTCTGTCTCTGAGAGCCATGAGGTACACAAACAATTGACATGGGAGCCATGGTCACTTGCCCCTGCAGCACTGTGATGATATGACATGCTGATGATGGTGGGTGCCCCAATGCCCCCTTTCTTTCAGTTTCATATACATATTACTTTTTTTGAAAAAGAAATACTTACTTTTTGCAACAATATCTATGCCTATGTTAGCTTTATCTTGGTTCACAATGTCTGCATCACTTGTATTTATAGTTATATCTGTCCCCCGGATATCTACACAGAGACCAGTCTCCAGCTTCCACCTTTATGGCATGCAATATTTTACGAGATGAACAACGTAATGATTCCAGGCTTTGAGTTTAACATGCCCGCATGGTTCAATTATGGAGAAGTAATGAAGTACATCACACCATCATACTTGTCAGGTGTCCCTGAGAACCCAATCTTATTATCTTATCTTATATTTACTTGCTGGTATCCTTTAAAAAAAAAAAAAACCAAGCAATATAGACATATAAAGACTGTGACATTGTCTATAATATGATACTTATAACTGAACTACATAGAATGTATTTTATCTTAGTCCTGAAATCTAAAAATTATTGCTTCACCCTAACCCGTTTTGGGATTATCACATTATTGGTGTGATTTAGGGTTTCAGTAAAAATAAACCCTTTTGTTAAGATGCTGGAAATGTGCATAAAAAACTATCATGAAAATCAAACTAGCTTTTCTTATTCTTTTAATCTGTCAGTTGCCATGTCCATTTGCCTAATTTGCTGGTGTGTTTTGTAAGGTCATACTACACTCCTGTCAATGAAGTCAGTGGTATACCAGTCTCATTCCAAACAAAAGTAAAGAAAGTCATGATTTTCTTTTCTCTCTCAATGCATGTTCTTTGATATTGCTGCTCATCTACTATTTGAAGTTTTTTCATCTCTGCTTCTCTGAAGGGTTTTTACATGATGCTGACAAGACATTTAGGTTTATACTTTGCAGGTCACCCCAGCAATCGTAGCTGTGAATTATTTTGGCAGATAAAAAGAGAATAAAATTCATCTCCTATTTTCTTCCACAGCTGAAATCTTTCATCTAAGAAAACTGTCACTCTCAGAACTAGGATGATTATTTACTAATAGAATTAAATTAGAAAATATATGGTTGTTAGTTTACAATAAGGTGAAAGGTCTTGGATAGCCTATCTATCAATAATGACATAGCTATTACAACAAGACATTGAAGAAGAAATGGCTTAGCACTAGATCCATCAGTGTCGGCAAGGTGTCATAGTCAATGTGCTATTTTGCAAAGGTAAAGATATGGTAGGTTCTTTTAATACGTAATAAACATGTTGATCTACCGCAAATTATATCTTAATAATCACCATTCCTACCTTTATCTCAGAGCCGTAACTTGGGCTCTTGGTGCTTGGGAGAGGATCAGAGGTCACTCTATGAGCTAACGTCACATCTGCTATTTTTGGATGCACCATTTTTTAACACAATAATGTGGTAATTCATATCATATTAGAGACATCACCTAACCAATTTTTTGTAAAATTGAAAAATGTCAGAATTTGGCAAATTCGGTGATCTCCTTTCTGAGTTTTTTTCTTTTTGCTAAGTTTTTCTCCGCTCCAGGAGGTCTGACCTCATTTTTGTGGCTTCGCAAAATTCTGTTAGTTTGGTACAATTTATTGTATCATATAAAAGCATTGTTGCTTCTGGGACACAATAGCATAACATTTGGAAGGCATGTTTATTCACCATTGTGGGTCATTTATTCTTGTGTTGTTATAGCCGGAACAGAGGATTATCAATAATCTTGCCGTATGTGTTCAAGTGCCTGAATACATCAATTTACCTTTTTTATTACTGTGCTTTATAGGTGACATACTGACCAATAATACATTGTCTCTCAGTGGCAAATATAAATAAATAAGAGACATAAGTCAGTTGAAATCAATAGTTGTTATTGCTTGTAATAATATGCCTTACTTTAAGGTCTATGCAAGCGATAAAATGCCTTAATTATCTGTTTTGGGCTTGTGCCAAGCTCTGTAAACCACTATTTTATTATGTTGCCAACAGATGTCCCCCATTAAGTACTGCTAGATCAATAGGACTGAGCGGTTGTTAACTATAACAATTGTCTATATAAAGGAAATGCGGTCTATTGGTGCTACTGTAGATCCAGGCCGACTTTGATCATTACAGTTACATTTCTAATCATCATATTGTGTATACAAATATATAGGCACACAAATTTAGACAATACATCTACTTTATCAGAGTAGATTCTCATTTTTTCATTTGGATATAAGAAATAGAGTGGTCCACCCAGTCAAGGGTTAACTTAATTGACCTGACTCGGTAGATGGCGTATACCATTGTATGCTAACACTTATGAACCAACTTCACTAAGTTTGATTAGTTGCATGCGAGGACATGCAAGTGCTAATACCACACCTCCTGTAACATCATTTAAAAATTAATAATAACATATAAGGGGGGGGATAATTAAATAAAATAAACTATAAACCCAAATCCTATCTTCACCAAAAGGAGGCAACATTTGCAACTTTATTTACTGTATCCCAATGGACAGGGGATAGGAGGCCTTTGTGTTTATTTGTTGAGGGTGTTTGTTTGGGCAACTATCTGAGGGGTTTTCATATGTCTAAGCATATTCCACACATTGCCAATCCCAAGATTTCTAGATTTAAAAACCTACAGGATGAGTGGAACCTCGGTTTGATTGTTTTATGGTTTTCTATGAAAACCTTTTCTGTAAATGTTGCCATGACTGGATAGCGTGTGAATATTCTGTCCACTAAATGTGTTATTGGCTGGTTTATTATTGGGCTGCTTTGCTGGACCTGCCCTGTGACTGAATACTATGTACTATATACATTTTGCCTAAGGACCTAGGCATAGTTATCAATGGTCATTGCACATCATATACAAAATCGATGATTAAACCTAAAGGTAGTACAGCTTTAATCAACCGAACATCATCAGGCATGAATCATGGCAAAGGAAATTTGCTGCATAAATTAATGTAGACCAAAGCTTCCCAAAGAAGCCCCCAATAAGTATTACGTTAGTTGAAACAATTAGGAATAATGTAGCAGGATCTTAGCAATCAGCAATATGCCCATTTTTTACCTGTTTCAAATAACTGTAATTGGTAACTTAATTGGAATTTAGTTTTCAGGCCACTTATTAGAGCAGTGTCTTTCAGTGTCTAAACAATTACCAATGTAAATATCTGGTGGTGGCGTATGGGTGATGATATCACATGGGTCTAAAACATAGACACCATATACTTCTTACTTTACACCTTAATAAAATATATATTTCTCTTTTTTATATATTCTTTTATCGTTAATAGCTCATAAAAATGTAAGCACCCAGGGTTTTCGTCAGCTTAGAGGTTCGGCTTAATGGAATTTGATTTCAATTATATTGTAAAATTATACTGTCACAAAAACCTGGTTGGACTGGATTTTCAAGCTAAGTATATCGTGTCATTTACATAATTGCCAAAAGCATAACCAATCTTCCTTTAACATAGCGTAAAAAAGATTACAAGTTGACACAGTGAAATGGGATACATCTGCAATGGCTGGAAATCACTAATCTCACTATCCTCTAGATTGTAAACTTGTTTGAGCGTGGCCCTTCTCACCTGTTGTCCTATCTACCCATTGTACATTGCTACGGAATATGACAATGCTATATAAAACAATAATAATCTCTGTAAAAATAATATGAATAGCAAGGTAAACATGGCTGTTAGTGATGTCCAAGGGACATTTTACCTTGTGCCCAGAAAAGCGTATTTATACTTTTGTACAAATTCAGCTACTTGGGATCCACCTATTGAATTTTATGTGACAGGGGAGCTGGAAGCAGATTCCGAGTGTTATATACATGAATATGGAGCTCTTAAGAACTTAGGAAACTAGTGCACCTTGAACTGATGTCTCCCATCTCACCTCCAAATGAGGTGGAGACTCAAACATCATTGTTTGATGACCATCATCAAGTATTCTATCACGTCTTTTACCCACTGGTTTACTCTAAGCAGCTTCTCCACACTTTCTCACATCTTTTCATTTTTTTTGGTCTGTGTTTTTTCAACAGTGTTCTGTTGAAACTCCTTGTATACTTCAATAAAAAAAAGCTGTAGGACCATCCGCCATCTTTTGAGAGGAGGAACCCCCACTGCTCAATCTAAAGTACTCATTGCGGCTTTTCAATATTTTATTTTGTCCAGATTTCATTTCTATATTAAAGTCTTTAAGGTATATTTAATGCATTCAATGTATATTTCAGGTCATATTAGCCTGGGGTCTGTATTTAATTTCAAAGACACAGAGGTACAGTGTAGGTCTGTAGTTACATGAGGTGTCCATATTATCAAGTTGCAATATGTGACATATCTATGTATAGGAAAATAACAGCTTTATTATTAGTCTCTATGGGGTAGGTTTGCATGACTTTCCATGTAATATCCAATCTCACACCTAATAGAATACCAGCTGGATCCAAATCGCAGCCTAAAGTGATGAATTTTGATTCAGCCTGTGAGAGCTAGTTAAATGTAGCAATATGTGTTTCTGGTTTTGCTAGAAACGATTCTTCTGCTTTAATTAAAAGGCTTCATAGTGAGAAAAGAAGTGGCCTAAGAAAATAAACACTTAAGTATATGGGTTATTTGCAACAGTTGTAATGAATGTAGTTCTGAGACTAAAAATCCTCAAAAGGGGGAAAAAAAGTCTTGTTTCAGATTTTTCCTTTCTCTGAGATTCTCTGAAATTGCATTTTAACACTGTGCCTGAAACCTTCATCATGATATTTATAGTGGCTTGCACTGGTCACCCATGATGCATGTATGGTGCTGTGAGGTCACTTGATGCTCCATCATGGAGTGCCCTGTCTCTGCCCTGCACATCTTGGCCAGAACAACCCACAATTAGGATTTTTTTGTTTAGGACCCTGCATTTTAAAGTGTATTTGAAAACCACATTAGTATGTATGTATGTGCATATTGTTAAAGTAGCTCTGTGTGTGTATGTAAGCGTATGGTTTTAGATTGTGTGTGCATGTATGTTTAAGTTTATGGTGTTGGAGGGGCTGCGTGTGTATAAATGCATACGTGTATGGTTTCAGAGTCATTGAATGTGTGTGTTGTAAGACTATGTGTATATACATGTATGTAGCAAGTATGTGTATATGTACCCCCAGGCAGTTAACCTCCCCACCAGCGGGCTTTCCAAGCTGCGAGCCGCATCACTTACCAGTAGATAAGGGTGCACCAGTGACCTCGCACTCTCCATCACTGCAGCTTCCGGGTCTGGCCACGGAGCTCTTAAAGGGATATCACCCTGTTCCACCTGAGCCAGGTAATCAGGGTGCTATCAATATATATACATATTGGCTCTTGCCCTTTCCTCCTTGCTCAGGTGTAGAGCTTGCTTATGCCAGTAAGTGTTCCCTAGTGTCTTTTGCCTGATCTTCCAGAATTTGACCTTTTTGGTACTGAATTACCTTTTTTATAGCGAACACTGCCTCCTTGCCCATTGGGCTCCTCCAACCCCATGACAGCTTACATCTCTGTCGCTCGCACAGTTTGTGAACAATTTGACAGGCCCAATGGAAGCAGGAACACAGCAATCTGCCAACCTAATTTATTAAATAACAGGATGAAAAATTAATTCTTGAATACAAAACACCAATGAGAGAAACATAGAAACAGAATTAGATTGGATAAAAGAACCATTCGGACAATATTGTCTGCCCACTTTTTCTGATGTAAAAACTCAAACCTTATTCAGTCTTTGGTCTCTTCTTAGAGTCAGAATAGTTTTATGCCTATCCCATCCATGTTTAAATTCCTTTAACCCCTTAATGACAAAGCCCGTACATGTACGGGCTCAAAATGCATTGCTTTCAATGGGTTTAGGCGACGGCCCATTGTCATTAAGGGGTTAATATATTAGCCTCTATTACTTCTGCTAGGAGGTTGTTCCAGGTAATATTTCCCTAGAATGAAAAATATAGAGAGAAGAGGAAATAATGTGTGCTATGAGAAAAAAAAATCCATTAACTTTTCCATTGAAAGAGCAGCTTATCAAAATATCCTGCCTCATAAGGAAATGTACATGATTATTGTGACTTTTTTCTGGCCTTGAAGTCCCATCATATTCCCTTTTTTCTATTTTAACAGAATCCTTCAATTAAATTACATAAATGTCTTCCTCAGACCATGTCATTGAAAATGAAAGCCGATATTCTTAATCTTTAAATAGCTTAAAGTTTCAGATATGTTTAATTTATTTTTAGGAATGTTTTCTTTTATATTAAGTTACAGCCATACAGAAAATAATAGTTAATCTATGATTTATTTTGTATCTTTGATGATCACCTGGATCGGGGTGAATGTGTCCAATGCTTATCTTAATGGCAAGTGAATGCAATTATTTTCCTAGACTTACACAGGGTGGTTGATGTAACATTATGCATAGGATATTTCCCCACTGAGTTTTTTTTCCACCTTATGAGGTGTGACATATGTTGACCACTTATCACATCACAGAATAAGCATGTCTGTCCATTTTCTCCCTTTTGCGCTCATCAATGCTTTTGGAAAAATAACAGCGGAAGCAGCTAGTTATGTGGTCCACCCATGTTAAGTGGGCAGCAGCATTAGAAACATAGAATTTGATGGCAAATAGAAGCCAATGGCCCATCTAGTCTGCTCCATTCTTCCTGATGTCCTTATATCAGTCCTTATATTCAGGATTGCTTTATGTATTATGTCATAGGCAGTTCCATCCATGAAATAACCTGTCTGTGAATCATTGTACTTGGACATAATAGTGGGGTGACCTGCTGGTACAGCAGACAAAAAAGGACTTAAGCCTGGTTGTCGGCACTGTTTGGAAACTATGCATGGTTATCACATTAAATGTATCCCTCTGTACTTCAGACAGGTACTAATACTTAATTTGACGCTTACTGATCGCAGACAAAAAAAGAAACAATTTTACGCAGAGCGAACAAAACTTTCCAGTGTCATACTGCCTTAAGCATGTTACTTTCTGTTTAATTAAGCCTTTACTTCTGTTTCAACTGATCTGTCAGTCTAAAATAACTTTCTTTATGAAGATATGGTAATAGTCTGCCAAAAACGGATTTCTGTTTATCATATGCCCAAATTGAAATATCATATACATTTAAAAAAGGCCTAAACCTCTTTAGATAATTAATGTCTTTTGATTAGGCCACCCATGTGATTTCAATTATGGCCCACCTACTCACTAAGTATGCACTTCTTTAGGTTTTCTAAAGTAGGAGGTGTACATGGCCCACTGCATACATTCAAGCCTGCTAAATATGCGTGTAATAGTAATAAAAGTACTACTCTAAAACGGAATTATAACATGACACGTACACATAAAATAATATGACACTTTGAGAATTATATAGATAAGGATGAAAGGATTTAGCCAGCTGCTTAAATAAATACTTCTATTCTGTTAGCCAAGAGCAGTCGGGTGACATGTGACCCCCAGGTAAAGCAACATTTTGTAACGACTGGCAACTGTCCCAGAAAATGTGTGAGATGGTTTGTGATTGCCCTCATTTTCTGAAATTTGTATCAATTTAAAAAACCCACAAGTGTTTATGGTACTGAAGACCCCATGTAATGAAGGGGTTAATGATGATAAGTGTAAAATAATACACTTGGGGCGTAAAATTATAAGGCAGCATATCCATTGGGGATGTTCTGTCTGTGACAATGCACTGGGGATACTGTTCTTTCTGTGACAATGGAAGAGAGGGACTTGGGAGTAATTGTTTCTTGCGTACAATGCAATAAAGCATCTAAGAAAAGGAAATATGCTGCTGGGTTGTATATAGAGAGACATTAATAGCAGGAAGAAAGAGGTGGCCCTGCCACTTTATAGACCTCTGGCTGGGCTTCACCTAGAGTATTGTGCAAAGTTCTGAAGACCTTATCTCCAGAAGGTTATTGACACATTGGAGAGAGTTCAGGTGAGAGCTACAACAATGGTAAGTGGTTTGCAGGGCAAGAGAGATCATGATCAGAGATCTTAATATGCATAGCTTGGAGGAAAGAAGAGTGATGAGGGATCCAGTAGAAATAATTAAACACTTAAAGGAAGCACTGTGTGTGTGTTTCGCATCAATCACTATTCTCCTTTCCTTATGTTTGTATTTTTTTTCAATATGTCTTATGGTGAGTGTTCCTGAGGCTCTGTATTATCTCTAGCTCAACGGTAACGTTAAGTCTTCCTCTGTTCTGGCAATGATAAAGATACATCCGTTTGTGGGGAATCATGGAGCATAAGAATTGCTTGCAAAGTATTAACTCCTTAATGTGACATCACTCAGATCACTCAAGACTGACCCTACTGTTTATGACAGTAACCATTCAGTTCTGACACATTTGTGCCCTCATGGGAGATATCTAAATGCGTATGGGCTTAGTTATCCTCTAATGAGTCTTGTTTTATCGCTCAATTAGGTTTTAATGAAACGCCGTAACGTTTTAGTGATTTCACGTCACACACTAAGTCATAATATTTACTGAATGCCTGTGAAATATTGATTTAGTGTTCCTTTTGGACTGTGCTCTGAAGAGGTCTTAATGTTGATTGTGTTCTTGATGTTGCCAAGTCACTTAGGAATGTTTTTGATATGTTTGCTTGAGCTACAACTTCTGACAGTGCAAGTTCACAGCAGCAGTATTCACGAGCGTTGTGGGGAAAATTTCATAAAATGCTTTGTAAGTACCAATGAATTTCAAATGCCATGTCAAGGGCACTAGTGTCTTCGCACGGATATTAGCCCTACCCTACCCTGAGTTTGCAGGACATTTTTGGATATAATGAAAATCAAAACTAAGAGGGTGTATGACATAAGCCAGTGTAAAATATTTTGCTTTACTTGCATGCTAAATTTGTCTCTTTGTCCACCACATTCCACCCACCTCATTCATTTGCTGTTACCATTATTCCTTTACTTACAGAAACAGTTAATGTCTATTATCCCAGACAGCCTCATCAAAACAATGTTTTGTGAGTATTTCAGCAGAAATTCTTTAAAATGTTAAAACAATAAAGACCTTACCTTTATGAGAAACTGCAGCTTTAGAGCTGCAGTGGAACGCCTCCTCCGTGGTTTGGCATTTAGGGCAAAGTGCTTCAAGGGGGGGATACATGCTAGACATATATACCCTCACAATTCTTGCTAAGCCAACACTGGAGCTGGTTGGAAGTGGGTATGTTATGTGGCAGGAGATGTGGCCGCTGGCGCCTAATGAAATGAAAGCAGCCGGCGTGCACGCACCGCGCCACCCATTCGCCGTGGGACACGGCCATTGGGCAGCGCGGTGCGTGCACGCCGGCCGCTTTAATTTCATTAGGCGCCGGCGGACACTTTGAATGTTGGTCTGTCGGCCGCTGCCCGCTTTAAAATAATTAAGCGGCCAGCTTAAAACTCACTGTGCCGGCCCTTGGCCCAACCTGCCCACTGGGAAATTTCCCGGTGTCCCGGTGGGCCAGTCCGGCCCTGGATGGGTGGTTCCAAATTCGGTGGGGGGGGGGCAACAGGGGAGGCAAGGAATAAGTCCCCCTTGCCCCCCTGTAGCGATGCCACTGATCACACTTGTTTTCACGTTTTTTTCACATTACTATATCTGTTATATACACTCACTGGCAACTTTATTACGTAAACCTGTTCAATTGCTTGTTAACACAAATGGCTAATCAAGCAATCACATGGCAACAACTCAATGCATTTAGGCATGTAGACGTGGTCAAGACAACTCACTGAAGCTCAAACCGAGCATCAGAATGGGGAAGAAAGGGGATTTAAGTGACTTTGAACGTGGCATGGTTGTTATGTAGGTTTTGTATTTAGCATGTTAATACGAGGCACATGCCTCTCAAAGAGTATACTGCACTATCACACCTTGCATTTGTACCTAATGGGGTATACTACAAAACTCGAATGATATACCAAACCTATATAGGACTGCTTGAGGTAAAAGGGGGATGGAGAGCTATGTGTGGAGCTATGTGTGGAGTCAGTCTCTCTCTCTCGCGCTCTTTCTTCCTCTCTTTCTCTCTCGTTCTCTCGTTCTCGCTCTCTCTGGTCCATGTGTGTGTTTGTTCATGCATGTTGTTGGATAGTGTGTGTGTGCAAGTATATAAGAGCGTGGTGTTAGCATGTATGAGCATATGGTGTTGTGTCCTGTATGTTACCATATGAAAATAGCATGAATGTGTATGTCAGCATATGTGACAGTGTGTGTACTATATGTTAGGGTGTGTTGCTGTAAGGTGTTAACATGTCTTTGTCTGTTGCTGTATGGTGTTAGCATGAATGTGTATGTTAGTATTTGATGTTAGCATGGTTTGTGTGTGTGTCAGTGTATGGTGTTGCAGTGTCAATTAAAACAGAAGTGATTTTGCCTCAAAAAAGTAGTTTTTTCTGTATATACTTCTACACAAAGCAAGGGCAGCTTGTTAAAGCCAGGCGTGGAATTATTTATATGATTATATATGGGTGGATTCATAACAGCTATGGCATTCGACTGGCTGAGGATGGAGTTCTTTGCTGCCTAACGCTTATACAGGATGTCTAAAATATACAGTGGCTTCTTCCATAAAGTTGAAATATGATTGCAAACTTTCCTCTTACCAGTAGCAATCCAGCAGCTCATTGATGCAGTTAAAACCCAGCGTGTGCAGCCGCTTGTTACAGAAATTCAGAGCTGACGTACCATGATGGCAGCATTTAATCATTTCAGCCTTGTCAGTTTGCATGCTGCATTGGTATTACTCAAATACTGAAGTACCAGCTTGCTAATGCTGCAATAATGAGAAGTCAAAGCTGAAATTATTTACTCCGAGGATGTGTGACTGTGATATTATTGACAATAACATGCAAAGATGGAACAAAGATGGCTTTGCCAACACTGACAATTAGAATAATGTTTTCTGTGATACAGAAGCGCAATGGACAGTATTAATTTATAATATAATATCAAGTGAAGTGGCGATATTGACAGCGGGTTAAGCTTTTTATATAATTTTCTTAGTTTATACAGACCAAGGTTGACCAATTAGCAAAACCAGGCAAATGCCCATTGGGCCAGTACTAGTTGGCACGTATTTCTCTCATATGACATTTTGCAGCCACTGACCTTAAAGTGCAAGGAACACTTTTGTTCCCAGGTCCGGCTCTGAGTGTACATGTTATAAGAAGGATTTGGCCACCGTTAATATAACGAGCAGGCATTTTTTTTTTGCAATACCACTACACAACTTAAATTATTTCTTTTATATTCTCACATACTGAAAGGCAATCTGCAAGACAATTGTTCACCATATGTTGCAGACGTTTCCAGAAGTAGGATTGATGATCCCCTTTATGATTAAAACTAGAAATGATGACTCCTTCGTTACAACTAAAATTACAAGTGTATTTGTTGTGAAAAAATCTTTAATCAAGCACCATTTTGCAATGATCAATATAAGAAATGGCTGTGGGTTAATGGACTATATTCACAAAGAGGAATTCTTTTTTTTCCCACTTTTTTTGTTTCTAAGTATTAAAAGACCAATATGTTACTTCAATCAAGATATTGACAGACACAGGGAAAAAATATAAGTTACAACCTAATGCCAGAAATATCCTGGTTCTTGGTTGGGTCAACTGGAGTACTAAATGTGAAGCAATCGTCGTGGCAACCCATTAAATGTCCCTGTTGGTTAACATGTTTGTTACTCTTCATGAATATCATCCACTGACAACACTTGCATATTGTTAACAGTTCTAGGGATATGCCCCACATTTTGAAAAGTTCCACCAACACTTGATGTTTTTTTTTCTAGTTTGAATTATTTGTATCCTTGCTAAAGTAATGATCTGATTGTACGATTTCTTGTGCTTCCGTTTTCAGACCATAACTACTAACGACGGTAATGGTCATGATAACATTTCAGTAGATTGTGCTGAAATTTTTTCACACTGAGGTCTAAATTGTCTCGATACATTATTTATTGAGCCATGATGCAACAATGTAACCGCTTCTTGCTTTGTGCACTTAAATAGACATGTTGTTCCCTTTGCCCGTAATGAAAATATCACAATGTACTTAGGAACGACACTGACATTTTAAAAGATCACCAAAAGTATTGTCTTTCCAGTTGCAATTATGGCCTCATTTCTCTGTGGGGACTGTTGTCTCATAGCGCTGCTCTCCTGCATCTCCCTAGCTAGCTTTCATTATACTGATTATCTATTCACTTGCAGCCTAGATTACATTTTACAAAAGATAATGCCTGCCATTTCTATAATGAGTGCTTGACTTTTACTGCTAACATAAACATACAAAACAGACAATAATTAAAGTTCACTAGTCCCCGCATCTCCTTGGATGCATCATGCTGCTAATTTGATCCTTGGACCCCTTGTTTATCTCACAAAAGTGGGGATGACTTTCGAGGCATTTGCCAAAGAAGACACGCTAAGCAGAATCTGTAGATAATGAGAGAAGTAAAATTAACATTTTTTATTATAGACCCGTATACAGAAGGAGAAATGCTCAGATTAGATTCATCAAATATTGAATCTTTGGAATGAATTAGTTCTACTGAAGAAAAAAAAAATTAAAAAAAATATTTAGTTCTGAAGCTGACCAGGATAACTTTGCTCATGTAAATCAATCAAAGACATCTATAGACACAGGGATATATATATATATTGATGGAAGGGAGGAATCTCATGTATACATGTGTTGCAAATGTTCTTATATTGTTAAAGGGATATGATTTACTGATTAGCAGCCCAGTCTATAAGACAAATACCCTGACTTTTTATCATACAGCCTGTGGTAGCAATGGAATGGCTGGTGGATGGTTGTAAGAACCTAGTCAGACATTCTAATTAATGAAAGTCTATGGAAGTACGGACTTCATCAGCGCTGCCATAAAGAATCAACTCAAACTAACATAAGAATGACAACAATGGCAGCCTCCAGGTCTGCTATTAATGTTTATTGAAACAAAAGTTATTGTCAGTGCTAACCTACATTGCTGTATAAAGCACTTTATTTTACACTCAAGCAAAATCCTGCCGATGGACAATGCATTACACTGCATAGGCAGCATTGTGTTTAAGCTGTGTATATCTGAGACACACACAGCCTAACTGCTTGTAAAGGAGCGCCAGACCCCCAGAGAGAGGGTGGAGCCTAAAGTAGGTGGAGTTATGCTGCACTACATAACTCCACCTTGTTTAGCTCCATCCCCTTTATGTCCCGGGGCTCCTGGAGCAAAAGTTGGCAAGTATGCTCAAGGAGAAAAAGTTTTTTTCATCCTTGGAACTTCTCCTTTAAAAAGAGAAACTAAATAGGAGTCCCTGTGTCATCTGCTGGGACCCACATGGTCAACTATAAATTCACATTTTAGCAATGTCTAAAATTAGGGGACACATTGTTTTGTGCTCTTATTTTGCCTGAACGGTTCCGGCAAAGATTTGGAAAATCAGTTTCTACCTGGCTTATTATTATGGTCATAGAAATTTAGTTGAAAGGATATAATCATCCAAGAAAAGTCCTCCATCATTTCAGCAGCACCTATTTAGAATTGGTTAATTATCAGAAATGAAGAAAATTATGGAAACAATGTAATTTCAGCATACATTTACATGGAATTCCCTAGAACCTCATACAGGGCCGGCCGAAGACTTAACGCCGCCTGGGGCGAAGTTTAAAATGCCGCCCCCCCGGTACTTACCTTTAGAGAGTCCTGCGGCGAGTCTCCCTGCTCTGCCACGGTGCCGGCTTGTAATACTGAGCGCCGGAAATTGACGCCACTTCCGGCGCTCAGCATTACAAGCTGAAGCCGGCACCAAGACCGAACACGGAGACTCGCCGCAGAGGAGAGAGAGAAAGGGGCGCCGAGCGGGTAAGCGAAAACCACTCGGCGCCCCTCTCTCTCTCTTCCGCTTCTAAAAAAAACCGCTCGGGGTGGCAAAGTGCCGCCCCTTCTAAAGTGCCGCCTGGGGCAATTGCCCCAGTCTGCCCCATTGTAGGGCCGGCCCTGACCTCATATTGCCTTTTGCTTCAATTTAAGGTGTGTCAACCAGGTGCGCATGTGCAGTGAAAGGACATGCCTCCTGCCAATCATATTAATATTAATCGCTCCTGTGCTGCGCTTAAAATGGATCTCAACATCGATCCCCAATGAGACATTTTAGAGTATACTTAATTAGTCCATGAAATGATATTTCCTTCCCTTAATTTGAGGTTGCCCTCTAAGGGAAGCTAAAAGAGAAGGTAATGGAATTCAGGACCGGACTGATTGTTATGCGAGTTTTACAAAACGTCATCTACATTGAACCAAACTTCTTCAAAAATAATTCCATCATTTAAAACAGATTGCAGGCTATAGCTGATCTTAATAAATCATTTTGTTTATCTCATTGTTTATGTGTGTGTGTGCACACTGTTCACAGATACAGAAATATATGATCTATTTGCGTATTCGTTTACTCTGCGCTCGCTTTCATTGCCCACATTATTTCAGTGTTAATATATTGTATAAAGCATCACTGTGACAACTTTTGCCAAACAAGCAGAGCTGAATTTAGGAAAAACAGTACACACTGCTGTCAACAACATCTGTCATGCTACCATAAACCTGTGCCAGCAGATAAAAAGATCTATGCCGGCTCTGTATGATGATAATGTTTTTCCTTCTAGCTGGAGAATATACTTACTTACGGGCAATATATATATATTTTTTTTATTGGTGTGGGAATTACTCTGCCTTTGCAATGAGTTAACAGAGTCAGAAAGAAAGACTGCCGACGGAGAAATGGGCATAATGCCTTGGGTTTTTTTTTGATCGCATGGCTTGTGAAAACCCAATGGGAATGTATGCATTCACTTGTGAACAATTTTCCAGTACAAGCCTTACATACCACGGCCTGGAATGTACTGAACAATGGATTTGCACATCGGCATTATCAAGGGTATTGCAACATGGATAACTGTTTGAATTTAAAATAAAATGTTAAATAGCTCCGAGTGAAGTATTTTCTGCCTTGTAGATCAATAATCAACACCTTTTTTTTTTATTTCTCAAAAAAATGTAGCATGGGGAAAAAAATATGCAAAGCCTGCCATCATGTGGACGACATGTAGACACTGTGAAAAAGAAGTACGCATTTGTACAGTGTCCCCTACACTATGCCAGAACACCTAGACATTAAATGTAACCTTTGAATTCTGGTTGGCCAGGCCATGCATTGTTCCACAGTACCCAGAGAGGTCACAAAATTAAAAACGCAATGTTTAACAATCTGGTTTGACGTTAAAACCTGTGTGTAAAGTAAAGCAAATTTAGCCAAACACACGCAAGGCCATACTTTTTTGATATCAGTTTATAAAAACCTACAAAATGTTTATTCTGCTCGAGTGGTTGTAATGTATTTGTATGTATTTTCATTTTGTAGACTTAGTAGTAGTATCTGCTTTGATAGAAAGTCTTAGGACTTCTTTATATATGTTTAGTTTTCATACACTTGGCTACGAACAATACTGCTATATTATATGACCTATACATGAGACAATTTTTTTTTTAGTCTGTATGTTATGGAAAATGTTTTGTGTGTTTTATATTCCACATACTCTGAAAGAGTATGGTGGATTTTAGGTTATATTTTAGGTCTATGCAAAACATAGAATGATGAACCATTCTCGTTATTCTGTGCTTGTGTGTCCCACAGGATCTTGGAGCTCCAGCAGAATGGCGATATGGATATACTGAAGCATAAATGGTGGCCACGCACTGGAAACTGTGATTTGTATTCATCAGTAGAAACCAAGCAAAGGGGCAATGCCCTAGATATTAAAAGCTTTGCTGGGGTATTTTGCATTCTTGCAGCTGGGATTGTCCTCTCATGCTTCATAGCAATGGTGGAGACTTGGTGGAACAAAAGAAAAGGCTCACGGGTGCCTTCAAAAGAGGTAATTATATAATTTGAAACAGTTTATTGTCATAATTCTGGAGGTTATATATAAACAGCTATTCTGGGGTAAAATGCCTAATGTGGAGCAACCAGCAGGAATGTTCCATTGATTGCTATGGTAACTGTGTCACTTTTACCCATTTGCATCAGAATTGCCTTTTATATATAATTACCACTGTTTTTGTGAAGAGTAAGCACTCACAGGATCCTAACCAACGATATATTCGAATATAGCCAGCCATATGACAACAATACTGATATGACCTGGATTTTAGGTAAAAAAAAAAAAAAAACAGAAGCCAGCTTGAGATACAGTATAGAAACACTATCCATCTGCAAAGTAGGTCAGATGAATCAAATATTTAAAAATGTGATGAATTACCACGAGCTTATTTAGATTTCAGCCAAGAAAATCGAGTACATTTGGTCTGTACAATAATCCTGTGTATCTGTTAGCACTATTGCCAAAATCCAATTTAGTGCCAAAAGGGGAAAAAAACAAACAGATGCTTAAAAGCATGACAGTCATAAGGAAACAATAGAAAAAAAAACAGCATTTTAATATAGTCAATTAAAGGCATGTTTAGTCCTTGGTGACTAAGACAGAGGGAAACCGAAATTGTTGAAAACTGCATGCAAACTGTTGTTAGTCAAGGATATGTGGTAATATGTTACATTTGACTGAGAAGAGTTTTCATGCAGTTTAAAAAAAAGTATTTTGAGGAAATGATAGTTCCCTTAAAAAATGTAAAAAGTAAACAAAAATCTCGCTATTTTTATATTTTTTACATGTCAGTTGAAATTAGAAAAAGGGTATAGCACTAATTCTTACCAACACGCAGGTTAGTCCAGTATACTTGGAAGGAAGGTTGAGTGGCCATAGGGTAGCAGTTTAGATAGGGTATTATCAGAATATTTATGTATGTGCAGTGCCTTTATATATCTTAGAAAAGCATCATGGAAAAAGGTAAAGTGCGTGGGTCTTAACTATATACCTCACCCATTTTTCCACCCACTTGGCATTTTTTTGCCAATATCCCTCCTACAAGACGTTATTTTTCCAAAGCTCATTATAAAGGTGTATTTGTGTTGCCCACTGCACTAGCTCCCCAGCCACCCAAGGACATACTCAAACACAATAATCTTCCTTGAGTTAAACATCTTTTGTGTTGAGAACCGGAGATGATCCTATGTCCTGGTGCTGAATCTCAGAATGACGCACAATGTGGGGGTATAGATATTAAGCCCAGACCTCTGTAGTGTAAATGTGTGAAATACATGGGAGATCTCTGACCTCTCAAATCGGCCAATTGAGTAGCGGCACACCATGGAGTTCAATCACCCAATAGGCTGATCTGTCTTCTTGCTGGCCTATGCCAGAAAAAGCTGCTTACCTGGGGAACCTACAACTTATACCCAGACCTGGCCATCACTGTGATAGCTAAGCAGGGCCATCATTAGAGTACTTTAGGAGTTGTGTATAAAACATAGATGAGTTAAGTCTGAAAGCCATCTTATCACAACAGCAACCAATGGTATAGCTCAACCAGCAGGAACCTTTCTATGGTTGTTCTTGTGATAAAACTTGCATTAAGTTTACTTTTAAATCAGAAATCCCACTGAATCCTTGGCAACAATCAACAATGATGCAACTTTCCCACCTCAGAGTAAGACAGAAAGATGGGTACGAAGGTGTGCAAAGGATGAGAGATAAATAGTAATGGGTTATAGTAATAAAGGTCTGAGAAAAGAAAAGATAAGTAGTGATTTGCTAACACAGAAACTTTATAGTTATGGAGGTTGTAGTAGAAAGGGTAAAATAGGCAGTACGATATGGAGTGAAGGTTATTACAATATATATGTGTTTATGCTAAATAACCAAACCGCCAATATTAATCCTCATGTAAATTTATCATAAACTTTAATAGCTTTTATTTATGCAACACATTCAATATAAACCAGTCAAAAAATGTTCAGACTAGTTAAATGTGATTTTGTCACTTCAATCTGATGAATCCAATTTCCCCATTTCTACCACCAAGTGATTCACATTCTTTAAGTGCCAATGGAGCAACCCAGCTTTCAATTTTAAAGTGTGATCATATTCTGAGAGGCAATACCTCCTAGGAAGACACAGTTTCATCTCTACTAAATTACCAGCTGGTTGAGAGGGGTTATTTTGAAAGGTGGCACCAATTATGGTGCTGGTTGAGATAGAGCAAGTGAGGATAACTTAATATATGTCATTTTCTTAAGTTTTTGCATTTTTTTAGCAGGTAAATTCATTTGTGGATCTGTCATTTTTTTCTCAAAGTAAATTTTTGTATAATGTTGTTTACAAAATACATGTTGGGGTGTGGAAAAGAGAGAGAACTTCAAAATAGGAAGACTATTTCACCACATTGAGACATAGTAAAGATTAACGAGTGCTTAAAAATTTAGCTATGCAAACAGATTTGGAGGTGACAGTTCCTCATTAAAGACTAGAACAGATGTAGCTAACACATAGCACTTGTGATATTGTGGAACTACAAATCTCATGATGCTGCTATAATGATAAAGTAAGAAAGCATCATGGGAGTTGCAGTTCTACAACAGCTGGACATATTCCAGTTGACTAGCTCGAGACTAGAGTTATTATATCTCGGATGAAAACATGAAAAGCAATGTGCTTGATATCCAGAAATTAACACTCAGCAAACAATGAAGGGTAAGAGCCAAATACATACCATGCCCATTATCCTTCCGGAATCTAGTACCAATTAGCAGCTTCTCCATATATGCAATAAAAAAAATCCCAATAAAAGAACAGCACTACTAACAATGTCGTGGGAAAAGATGCTTTTATAGCATTTTTAAATCAGATTCTATAACACCAGATGTCCTTTCAAAGGCCAAATACATGGCAAAAGACAAATGACATCATTATTAAAACGGAATATGCTGCACGCATTTGTAGTAGCTGAAGTGCACATTTCTCAAGATTCAGCTGCTCTTCAATCTGGCACAAGTACTCCGCAAGAAATACATCCGGAATGTATGTAAAGTTAATGTTACATGATTTTTTTCATAATGAAGAAGATTATTTAATGGCTGAAATTAATAAAACAAAACAAAAATATTTTAAATGATAAACTGTTCCAACCTACAAAGCTAGAATACTTGTTGACAAATTCACATTTGTATTACATTGTGGGTAGTATGCAACATAACATTAAGGTACAAAACATTTTTTTAAGAATAATTATACTCATTGAATTGATACATGAATACCTAATCATTTCAGATATACCAAAAATAATAAAAATCATTTGAAAAAATTCTAATAAAAAGAATGTTGAACAAAGACAAATCATTTAAAAAAATACTAATAAAAAGAATGTTGAACAAAAAAAATCATTTCTAAAAATCTAATAAAAAATTATAAAAATTCCTTCAACTGTTTGAAAAATACAATAACTGTGAATGAATCCTAAATGTAGAAATAATGAATATCAAATGACTAGATTTTACCTCGAACTATAAATTTGCAGGTGGATTCATATCCACGCTTTAAATATGAAGGAAGCCCCATCAGATTTCTCCTCCAAGAAGAGCCAAGTTGACCCTATATAATACATAGGTAAATAAGTGAGATGATAGCCCAGAAATCCCCAACTGAGATCCCTTCAGCCCCAAGGTCTCCTGTGCATTTTACTACATACAGGTTGTTACAGGCATTCTTTAGTTATTGGAGTTAGAAAGTCAGATTTCTGTCTCCTTTAACTCCTCCCCCAGCTGCCCCTACAGAAAGCCGGGAGCATACCATGATATGCTTCTTCCAAATGCTCAGTGAACTCTTATTCAAGACAACGAGAGTAGCAGCAGACAATCACAGTTATGTTTCTGAACACTGATGTTTTGTTAGCATGCATGTTATTGGCTGCTGCTCAAGTAATTCAATATGATGTCTGATGAGCATAAGAAGTTTAGGGGCTAATGCTTTATTTTTTTTCAGTGGCAGCCAGGGTAGGAGGGAAATGAGACCCAAGTCTCATTTTCTAAACTCCTGTAATTAAAGTATATACATCCTAATTTGCATGCTGTTAAAGCTAATGGAGCCCATGCAAAACTGATTCTAACATGAATTAAAAACATAAAAATACAGTTTTGAGGACAAAACTGCTCCTGAAAAGTATTCTTTAATATTTTTTAATATTTTAACATTATTGGTCACCACAGAAACATAAGAACATATTAATCTTACATTAACATTTTAAAAGTACAAATCAGTCCTTATACATTTTATAATATCAGGCTGCATAATACAACAATGCATGTTTTCATAATCATGTACATTTGTCTATCTTATGTCTCTCCGTGTATCTTTTCATACATTCTACTTTTTTACATTTTATATAAAATAAATGCTGGCACGATGCGTTTTGCGACCTACTGTATTCTAATATATAATGTAGGATCTAGTAATAGTTGATATGGTTAATATCTGCAGTTACTTTCTAACAGTACGTTTCTTTCTGATGCACTGCAGCTATTACATCTCGCATCTCAAAAATCGGCCAGTGATAAAGCTTTGGATTCTACATCTTGGAAGGGGGGGGGTTGCTCCAACATAGTTCTTTTTGTTGCAAACTGTCTGACCATAGGCAGTGATTTTGCAGATATACGTTGTACAGGTCTATAAAAATTTCTCCACACTTTTGCCTGAAGTGTCTGTGAAATATAGGCTGACTTCCCCGCTACTGCATAATAGGATTTATTATTTGCAGGCAGACATCTGTGTCCAAGATTCTGTTCTGATAAGCTCAAGGCCTAATGGAACTCTGATGAGCAACACAGCTGGAGGCCAGTGCTGATAGCAGAAACTGCTCCAAAGTAACAAGCTGGGGATGTTGTTCTGTTTAAAAAGAATATCCAACTACAATTTATTGCTCCATAATTTCAAACCAAAACTTACTAGGCATTCACCAGCAGCCTTCACTGTAAGTACCAAACAAAATGAAGGAAAAGTTCAAATACTGAGCACAGTTAAAATGTAAAAAGAAAAAGTTGCCTGTAAAAGCAAAGCTTACTTTAGTCATTGCTGGGCGCCACAGTCTATTTATGGGTGGAAGAGGCAATAATGGATAGGGGTAAGACAAATGTAATAACAAAAGTCACTCTAGCGAGGAAGAACATTCTCAAGCTCTTACGGGTCGACCAGTGGTTGTCCTAAGCTGCTGAGGGCCTGGAGTTAAATATTTCTCGTTCCCTTCTCCCCGTATTTCCATGTGTGTCTCATCAGAAGGGATAGGCAATACCTCAACATTTAAAGAAGCGAGGCAGTGAACGTTGTATGTCACAGAACATTTTGTTCCGCCACTTCCACCATTATACTGCCTGTCAGTGCCAGTTTTAGATACTTGGCCTTTGCGCTGTTGCCTTCGGCAGATACCAGTAGGTAGTTCTAATTTGCTTGGGTAGTGAACACCTTGCAGTCTTTATTGTCACATCCCTGACAGAGGAAAACATTTTAAGGGTTAATATAGTTAGGCAACCGCTAGGCGAGAAAAGGCCCCAGAAATCAGCAGTAACCAAAACTTACTTTCAAGATAAAAATGAGCGTATCCTATTAACTGAGGCCAAACATAAGTACATGCTTTGTAGTTCACCCACTTAGACTTTCACAGTTAATATTTTAATGAAATGTATGTCATCTAGTTAAGCAAAATATGCAAAGAGCAGCAAATGTTTTACATGTGCAGAAGCGTTATTGCACATGTGTCGTGTTCATTTCTTTCTTATTTGCTTTTTAAAGGCATCATCTTTTCTGTCACCATTGTTTATGTCACACTTCATAATGACAAATTGCGTCCCCCATTCTGCATTCATAAACTCGTTGTGTGATATGCCATAGATGTGACATTTATCATGACGGACTGAAAAACAACTTAGCGTAGATGTTGCTAAATATAGACAAAGTTACTTAAAATACATTTTTCTCTGCACATTTCTGATAATTCAAAATCCATATTAGGAAATATGAAATGAGAAAAGAAAATAAACTTTGAATGTGCAAGGTAGTTACATGAATATTCTATTTATGACTAGAACTAGTCATAAGGGAGTATGATTTCATGCCTTCCAACATTTCAAATGGCCAAAGCTGGGTCTTTTTTAAGGTGGTGTGGTTACATGCATAGATAGGAGGCAGAGCTTCACTTCACAAGGAAAGTAATTGATTCCGTAATAATACAATATCCTTCGGTAGTTTTAATTCTAAGGCACATCACGCTTGCAGATTTGCTGTGGCCTTAGCCTGTCTAGTACAGTATTGTAAAACATTTTGATACAACAGGTGAAATTACTGAAACAAAATTGAACTCAATAAAGTATTATCCTTGTACCGATGTAGTTTTGTGCCTTAATGTTATATGGTATATGACTACAAGTAAAATTCTCATAAATCACAACGGTTTTATGTTTTTATATTCAGCGGCCTTATTTGTTTTATTTATTGAAAAAAATATATTGAAACATAAAATTATTTTTACAATATCAGTTACCAAAAAACACTGTAATGCAAAATCCATAATAGTGATATGTATTCTGTGCTATCACAATAGCTTCAGAACCTGATCTAACGACCCATTTTGATCAATTGCAAAAGAGGACTACTATGTATGTGATGTCATGGGTAGGACAGCCCAATTTAATCAAATTATGGCAACCTCTACCCAGCATGGTATGCTATTTCCTGCTCAACTTTCAAAGTGGACATTTACTTTGAGAAAATCCCTGATTTTCTGATTTGGTATAATCAATAAACCTTTGTAGTGGTGCTTGCAGAATAAAACATGTCTTCTCTAGTGGTTTTCATACAACTTTCCCCATCTCTGTTAAAAGTTCATCAATGGTGTTTTACTACCGCTTGCATTGTTGAATATTCTCTTCTTACTGTGAATGCTGTACTCAATGGAATCTGTACAAGTTCCTTAAAATAAAGGTTTATAATAGAAATACGCTGTCTCTTTTTAACTTTGAGAGCATTCATTTTAACTGCCTGTTGCAGTAGTTGCCATTATTTGCCACTGTTAAATAATTACTCTCGTTTGGCAGAGGCTGATAAGGAATGTCAATTAAACAGTGAGCGAGGTAGAGAAACATTGGGAAAAGGCATAATTTACTCTCATTAGTTACTTTCATTATATTGCGTTTATGTATGCCTCATAGTGGGTTCTCCGGTAGAGCTGGCCAATGCCAGGAGGGAAACATGAGCCGGAACCAAGAAGGAAGGTGAGAGCAGCTAAAGCTCTTCTCCTTCCGGTATTGGGTACATATAATTACGTCCAACGAGCTATGGATCCAAAGTCCTAGTTACTTGCTTTACCCCCAACCTCGACAAATCTCTTGCTGCTACAGTCTGTTTGCCCTTCGCTTTATTTTCTCTCTTTTACTTAGCTAGTTGTCACTGTCCTCACAATAATATTTAAACTTTGAACAAGAATGGCCATTTCAATTGTAGGTGTGTGAAACTTAACACCCTAGATCAGGCACGTCCAAACTTTTTTCGAAGAGTGCCAGATTTGATGAAGTGAACAGGTGCGAGGGCCGTCCATTTTGCCTGACATTCTTTGAACCATTAACATTAAATGCAAATTAACCATTTTATGCAAAGTTTATTGAAAACGGCATACTTTTCATTTTGTGACTTGGATGACAAATCTAAACAGGTGTTAAATCACTCTTTAATATAAAAAAACCAGATCTATATTTGGGCAACTTATCTGGGGGGCCTTATCAGTCCGGAACGCGGGCCGCAATTAGCCCTCGGGACGGACTTTTGACATGCCTGCCCTAGATAATTGTAAATCCCTTGGGTCCACTGAAGTCAATAGTACATACAAATTATGATACAGATGTGTACATGTGTGTAACTTTTTTTATTTATTTATTGTACTGGACACTATTGATTCTTGCTTTTGTTGTTTTAATACTATAGCAAATGTCCCACCAAAATAAATTCAGTGCAGTCTAAACATTGGTGCACTTGGGATCTCATGTAGCAGCTGGTCCTCTAGTTTGAATATATGTTACCTGGTTAACACTTAACAGAACAATTGTTAAGTACCTAACTTGTACAGATATGTAGTCTGTTTTGGGAATCCCTGCATTAAACATGTAGGCACAAATAGCAAATGAACATACAGTATTTTATTCAGTGATATTTTTTAACATTTGAACATCAGAGATGTGTTTTTCTACTATTTAATAATTAGCTACATTAAAGTCTAAAGGAGGGACATTTTAAGGTTCCTACTGAATACTGTGCATCTCCTTCTCCTTTTTTCCTTCAGGATGACAAAGAAATTGACCTGGAACATCTCCACCGACGTGTAAACAGCTTGTGCACAGATGATGAAAGCCCTCATAAACAGTTTTCAACGTCATCTATTGACCTAACACCATTAGACATTGATACTTTACCAGCTCGTCAAACTTTGGAGCAAATAAGTGACTTCAGGAACACTCATATAACTACTACAACCTTTATACCAGAACAGATACAGACTCTTAGTCGTACTTTGTCGTCTAAAGCTGCTTCTGGTTTCTCCTTTGGCAATGTGCCTGAGCATCGGACTGGCCCGTTTAGGCACAGGGCACCCAATGGTGGATTTTTCAGGAGTCCAATTAAAACTATGTCATCCATCCCATACCAGCCGACTCCTTCTCTAGGGCTGAATCTCGGTAACGACCCTGACAGAGGCACCTCTATATGAAAGCAAAATGAAAATCCTCAACAGTGTTTTCTCTTTTAGGACTCCCATTACAAGGAGCTTCTGTAAAATGATTGGACTAACATGGATGTATTTTTATATCCAAACTATTAATAAGAATTTTCAAGTTCCTTGCGTTATATCTTCCTTGATCCTTTGTCTGTTATTGTGTTTTAGAATGTCTTGGTTCACTTCATTGTTCATGCCATTCATTTGTTTCTTTTCATCTTAGGCTTCTCCCTTTAATACATTTGGTTCGTCCTATGCTTTGACCGATACATCTGCAATAACTTCAGTTCTTTGCATATATCGTGCACCTCCTATGTACTCTGCTGCTGCTGCTGTGTCCTTTAACTGGGGACCAAAGGCAAACCTTGCAGTATAGAAGGCTTTTCAAGGCCATCAAATATGAGAATGCAATTTTGTAGTATTACGAAAAGCCATTACTATGCCAGTAAAGACTACATTTAATTCTATGTTTGCACTGTAACAGTGCATGTGACCATTATGTAAATGTAGAAAAGTTTTTTGTATGTACAGTACTTCATGGAAGAAAGCCTCCATTGCGTTAGCAACACTAGGATACATATAATGTGTGTATATATATATATATATATATATATATATATATACATACCTTCTGTATCTTTATATATCCGTATAGGTACAGTAAATGGGTATATAGATATGTTTGTGCCTGTGTATGTAAATAAAGGTACGCATACACACATAAAAGCATATATGTGTGCATGTACGTGCAAGGGAACCTTTTCAACTCATACAATAGCTTTAGTCAAAGTATTATATACAGAGGAAATGTTTAGGATGTCCTTGTCAGGGTAAACTAGATTTTGTTTTTTACTGATTCTATAATTCATACTATATTACTTCTGCTGTTTTTACTACTATATACGTAAGGTTTCTAGCTCTACTACATGCTTACATTGGAATCTTTTGCAATCATCCTTAAGGTGCCGTATACCAAACAAAGCTCATTAATATTCATTCAGCAGAATGATGTTCAATACCGTATGAGGTGACTATTAGTAACATATGTTTGTTTCTTTCTGAGAACATCCAGGGCCTTCTAAATTCTAAAATGAGTAATGGGATATTATTTCATCCAGTACAATTTCTTACAATTCACATTATGGCACAGCAGAGAGTTGGCAACAGCAAAGCTGAATAGACGCCATTCTAAAAGTGTCTCTCAGGAGAGAAATTGACATAATATGTGTATTGTTTCCTGCTTGATAGTATTTTGTTGTTTCTTTCATGTAAACATAAAATTCAACCTGAGGGTATCAGCCATGTTTTTTTTTTCTCTCCCTTAGTCTTTACGATGTGTTTTAGCTTTCTAACCATGTGTGCCACGTTGGCAGGGGTTATTGTTGTAATTCTAAATCAACACGGAATAGAATATCTATCTGCAAAGAAAACACAAATTGGGCCTTGACACTTTAGACACTCTGACTCATACGAATTTAGTGGCCATTTTAACAACACACTCCTCCAAAAAATATATATAGAAATAAATAGCGCATTATATTTTTATAAGGAGTATAATAATGTCAACATAGACTTATATCTTGATTCCTTATATAATTAGCTGGTCTACACATTAAATCTTTTCACTATTAAATTGCCTTGAAAGTTAATGAAGCTACATATATCATTTTAACACTTGTGCCAGCTATACGAAAATGATTTTGTTTTGGCCTGCATCCTTCTGGTTTGTAATTAATTATAATTCTTATTAATTAAACAAAGCAAGGCCTTATTTTTATTCCACTTACGTGATGGGAACCCTAAGTAAGAAGTGGTTTGTGGTAAGAAGTGTTACGTTACCTCACACAATTTGGTAGACGACAGTGTTAGGCCGAGCTAACATACCCAGCCTAGTATTTTACCGTGTAAACCAGTATTGTTCTTAGATGAAACTGCCTGGTGAAAAAATAACAACATTCAAAGGGCTTCTGGGTTTTCGGGATATAATTTGTTATATAGACACTGTAAATGAATGATAAGGAAGACAGCATTGATTGTGTTTATTCATAAGTACAGTAGTACTTGTAAAATATTATTATCTCCATAGTGTTTATATTTCATACATTATGTTTTACATGTTGCCTGATTCATTTAAGGTTAATTGTGAACTCCACCATTTGAGTGCCAAAAGACAGGACCGGATTTTCTGTAAAAAACCCCTCTAGGTACTTGTTTACAGAGCAACTATGTAAGGGTCCCGCGTTTATTATTGTTTCCCGAGGAGTGAAAGGGTGCTTAAAATATTCGTACTTAGGGGTGGTTATATGACGTGAATCGGGTTCTGTCCTAACATGGTCGCTATTCTGGCCTGCATAAGGTGAAATGTTCTTGTGAAAACTGGGTATCATTATTATTCATTCTTTTTTCACATAGATTAAAAAAATATTGCTTTGACAAAAAAAAATGGAAAAAAATAAAAAAATATAAATATATATATATTCATAAGTATTTTTGATGCTGGGTCTCCAGGGAGCATCTTGTACTGTCACTGCTTTTTGTACTAAATCTTCAAATATTGTCTACTGTGTAAGGCAGATCAGTTTCTTATCATGCGAAGGCCATTTCGTTTCTAAGGGTACAAGTGACTGAACGCATGCATACCCGCCCCCCCCTCCGCGACATCCATTGTCTCATGCATACCTCTGATTTTAAAAGTGAAAGATATATTAACCTATGTAGAGACATACCAGATGTTGCAGTGAATTTAGCTAAAAAAAAAATAAATAACTGTTAGCCATGTACAGTATTTAAAATAGGCCTATTTTGATGTGCTGCCTATTTAAATTAAAAAAAAACAAAAAATACAGAGAACACATTTTGAAGGCCTCAGTTACAAGTGGCAGAGCTTTCTGTGTATAATTTGTCTAAATAATTTGTCTAATAAAAAATGTTTTCTAAATGTTGTCTGTCATTGATTTCCTGTATGAAGGCACAGTTAAAGTTGAGCTGTCACTTATCCAAAGCATTCATGTTATGTGCATAAAATAAACTTATATAATGTTGTGTGCATACATACATACATACATACATACATACATACAAACATACATGTTAAGTTATCTCCTATTGTGAAATTGCTTATTGTTGGTGCAGTGTAAAGCTGGAATGAGAAGAAAGCACATGGAATTGATGAGATACTGTATGCTAGGATTTCCATTTTATTCCACAGTTCTTGGTTCCATGAAGAAGAAAAAAAAAAGCACAGTTCCTTAGTTTTAAATTAAATACCTTCATAACATTTTACTCTAATTAAAAACCAGAATCTTAAGTTTTAATACATTTCTTTAGTTATGCTAAAAGCTGTGAGGGATGTGACTGTAAAGATGCAATCAAACCGCTCCAAGAATTCCTGTCCCAACCTGCGGAGGGCAGTAGAAGAAGTCATTGGTGGTCAAATGAATGGAGAAAGGAGATCTGCTCAAGACATCCTGGGGAAGCAAATTAAAACTTTTGTAACAACGGGTTTAATTACACATGGTAATAATTAATGAGTGAAACATCTATGTAAAACAGCATCACTGATTTGTTCCTTTAATTTGTGAGATTTGTTTACGGTATTTCATCTCACCAACTGAATGATGCCTTATGCTGGCAGAGGGCAGCCCTACATTTTCTAGACAGTTCTCCTTCAATAACATTCACCAGTAACACAACTCGACTGCGAATTCTCGTGAGAATCCTCCCTTTAATGAATAATCCCCAATATCATAATAGCACATTGAGGGTTCTAATACCAATCTGCCTACACTGATTGGTGGTTGTGCAAATGGGGTGACCATCCTCTTCAACTGCTTGCATTGGTTCGTAAGGTGTGGGCTGGATTAGCAAATGCAAACAATCATAGAATAGACAACCCATGCTTATTATTTATTGTTTTATAAAGTGCTTTTATATTTTGCAGCACTGTACAATGGGATATATATAGTAAATATATACAGTATATATAGTTGTTACCATTATGACATTGGGGATTATTCATTAAAGGAAGAATTGTCGAGAGAGTTCGCAGTTAAGTTGTGTTACTGGTGAATGTCATTAAAGGGGATGTCTTACTATAATTTTCATTTATGAGTACCACTTAACTGTCTGGAAAATGTAAGGCTGCTCTCTGCCAGCATAATGCATAATTCAGTTGGTGAAATGAAATAAATAAATCTCACATATTAAAAGGAATGATTGAGACCATTTTGCATGGACTCCGATGCATTTAACTACATGGACTTGGTGCATGCATTGTTTAGCTATTGGAGTTAGAAAAATTACAATTCTCTCCTAACCCAGCTCCCTCTACTGAAAACACGGAGCATTTGTTAGCACACTTGCCAACGCTCGGAAACACTTGCATTCCACTGTCAACAGGTACATAGAATAGACAAACCATGCTTACTCATAGACCAGGTATTACTATTTTTATATATTGTTTTATATAGTGCTTTCATATTTCGCAGCACTGTACGATGGGGTATATATATATATATATATATATATGTATATATATAACACTTTAATATGAGGAGGGAAGCCACAAACATGCAAGTTAGTTGCAACTAGCTTTGTAGAGGTATATAGAGCTCAAGGACATTTTTTTCTGTTTTTATTTTGGTTTGTTTTCTTTTTTTTGCTTCACTACAAAACAGAAAAGATAAAAAAAATTATGGCTCAGCAAGAGATCTCAGAAAAAGATATTGAAATGTGATTATGGGAGAAATCTTTAAAAAAAAAATAAAGAAAAAAGTACTGTTCTAATTCCCTCAGCATGTTTCGCAGATGATTAGAAAAAGGCAAAAAATGATGAAACTCATATGAAGTACATTTGCTGTAATATTTGTTTTGTGCTCCTAAAATAGCCTTTGAGATTAGTGAGTAATGATTATAGACAAATATCAATACATTTTTGGATCCCTCCCTCAAAGAGCCTATTCTTTATCTGATCTGGACATTCAGGAGTATCCATTGCTGGATTATGACTTGTTCTCTCGGTTACTGATAATGCCTTTCAAAAAGGCATAAACCCAAGATTAATTCTAAAATTAACTTGTTAGATTTCATATCAATTTGACACATGTATTTACATAAGAAAGTCATTTAATAGCGTCTTGATAATTGAAGTCTAACTAAAAATAAACTCCCTTTTATTCTTGATGCTTAATAGACTTAAATGTTCTTCATTAGTTAAACTGTCACAAACAATATTCCTGTGTTGCGTCTAACTTTATTTAGTTTTATCAGAAGTGTTTCTGTTTTTTTTTTTCTAAGAGATAATAGGTTACTTTTTTGCTCTTAAATTAGTGAATATTAGCTGGTCACATGGCCCCTATTAGTACCCAGGCGAACATGTAGCGTTGTGACTGCCATGCTAATGCAGGTTCGTTCCATTTACTACAAAATTCTGTGATATAATATTCTACAGGCCTCTTGCCGTAAATGATGTGCCTATATTTGGGGTTCACTTGTGAGGAACGAGATAAGAGTATGTACTTTGACTTGATCAATGACGTAGGATCCGGCTTGCAATGAAAACAAAATCTGGCAGCAAGTATGGTACGGTAGGGAGATCTGTCTCCAGAAAAAGGTTCAGGTAGAGGTACTTGGGTTTAGAAGCTGCCGCTGCCCTCTCAACCTGTCATTCATGTATTTGATCCTGCATGTGAGTATGGTTAGTCTGTAGGTCCTGAACGGAACAAGTCAGTGTGACAATCTGTCAATTGTCAAAATGGCATCAGCTATTCCTGAGGGTTCCATAGTAGGCTTGTTTGTTCTGTAAGAGTCTATTCATGGTTTACAATGAGGAACCCCAATGTAGGTATGAACACTCTTGCTGACACGGAACACACCATGAGAGACCTGGAATGATAACAGGACGCTCTTGTGGGTAGCCGTGAGCATGGGTGAGCTGGTGTGATGGAATGCAACTGGGGGGTCAATGCTCCTGAGAGCAATACACAAGAAGCCAAAAAGGAAATGTATGCACAGCCAGGGAACCAGAGTTCACAAACACACATATAACACAACCAGGGTCAGGATATCAGTGGTCATGGATATTGTATTTCACAGCCAGAGTCAGGGTACCAGAGGTTATGTGTAATCGTATAACACAGCCACCATCAGGACTCCAGAAGTCACTGATAATGTATTTCACAGGCAGGGCAGGGTACCAGGGTAATGCAGGAACAATCAAGGTCAGAAACACACACAATAGCAGAGGGCTCAGGAGAATGCTGAGAAGCAAGAACATCTGAGAGGTGGTCCCCGCATATTTGCCCTGTACATGGCGGGCAAAAGAGAAGGGGATGGTGGTGGAGAGCCCTATTTCCTGGAGGTAAGTTCCTGGCCTTAACTTGATCTATGAAGGCAATATTGTATCACCTCATAGAACTGTAATAATTCTTTTTGGACTTTTTAGAACAATATCTTTTTAATTCTTGGATACCTTTTTGTGGCAGCTTAAATGTAAAAATGATTTTCATTAGATTGAAAAAGGTATTTTATCAATGCTTGATGCTATAACTGCAATAGTTTCACTTCAATCTGGTTTATAAAGTGTCCGTGTTTTACAGTGCATAAGATATTTTTGTTTTTCAGACTGTAATATGTCTGAAATGTCTGTTACATGACTGTGTCTGCTTCAAAGTGTTCCAGTTACTTTTTTCATTGTGTTGAAGTGGTTATGGCCCACTGAATCGATGACAGGCCGAAAAACAAAGGAAGCAGTTATGACTGACATCTTAGAAAAAATGTCTACGCATAACTTGAAAAGCCGCAGATTGGCTTTCCAACCACGCAAATTAAAATAGAAGTATATATTCATATATTAAAACGATGATGGTTCAAGGACAAATGGAATCTAAATACAATAGTGTCATCTTTCTTTGTATTTCTTTCTATATGTACACCTTATTGTTCAATGAGTCTCAGCAGGAAAAAAGTTTAGTATTATACTGAACACCCCCTGCCCTGGCTTCCCAATGAGTTGGAAGATCAGCTCTATGTTACATGCAGTGGGGGAGCTGCCCTTTGGCCTTCAACAAACCAGCCCCTGCTGTGATAGACTCATTCATACTACAGGCACTAACAAAGGCTATAACAGGTCTGTTCTTAGTGTGCTGAGAGGCTGCTGACAGAACATAAAAATAGTGCCTTCTATTCTGTACGACACCAGAATTATGAATCAGAGATCATAATTACCATAGATTATGGCAGCCTATTTAAAGAGTGGGTTGTAATCTTCAGATTAAAAAAAAAAGCACTGCAAGTCACTGTAATTTCTCTTCCAATTAAATTTGCCATGAAAAAATAAAAGCAGTATTATAATGAATTTTTTTAGACATTATATATATTGTTACTGAGATGGTTTTTAAATATTTCAAGATAATAACCTCTGTCACTTATTGTTATTTTTATAGACAGCACTTTTTATCTAAAAGCAACATGTAAGAATAAGATTTGTGTCAGATTTCAGTACCCATGGTGTCCATATTAAACTGATTATTTACAGCTACTGGCATGTTTTCGAGGATGCTTATTCTAATATATCTGAATTGATTTCCTCTCCTCATATCTTATACTGATGGGACTGAATAATTAATAATTACTTCAGGGGTAGAGATAAAAAAGCAAGTCCCAAGTACCTTACCTCTTTATGTACATAATTTCCAGGAGGAGGTGGGGTACAACGGGGTCACATAACATTGCATTGCATTACCTTGCGGTAGTAGTGCTCTGAAAACAGTTTAAGGCTTCACCAGGTTGAGTTGTGTTTGGGTATGTTAGTGTTTGTGGTAGTGTGAGTGTCTGGGTGTGTGGGTATGTTAGTGTGTGTATGTTAGTGTTGAGTGTCTGACAGAGCACACGGCTGGAAAGCCCTCAGACAAGGCAAACGTAGTCAGGCAAGCAGGTGTCAGAACCAGAAAGACAAATCAATGCCGAATCAGAATCTAGAAGCAGAGTCAGAACAAGCCGGGTCAATACCAGGAGATCACGGATAAGAGACAAATCAGGAGCCAAGAGGAAGGTCAGGACAAGTCGGGTCAAAATGGGTAGAATCCAACAGGGAACAGCACAGGGCCAGGGAGCTGAGAAACAGCAAAGCTGAATATACTACATTGCAAAGGTTTGGAATGATGGATTCAACAGGTATTTGAGGGGAGGGTTGCACCCAGGTAAGCAGATGCAGCTGGTCAGTTTGTTAGCATTCTGTGATATGACAGGTGACCTCTAGAGACTGCAACAGACATGGCACACAATAAATACAGAGTCTGGGCTGACAGAGTGGAATCCTGATTCACTGGAGGAGGATATCATCTTGCCTCTTTATAAGTCAATAGAAAGACCTTGCCTTGAATAAACATGCACTTCTGGGCACTGGTCCTTAAAAAAGACATTATGGAACTAGAAAAGGTACAAAGACCACAAAATGAATAAGGGGATTGGAATATCTTAGTTATGAAAAGTGATGAAAAATGTTGCTTTTATATAACATCAACATAAATCTCCAGTGACCTGTTCATTAACAGAAATGTCCAAAGAACCAGAGGTCATCCTCTCAGACTGGAGTGAAGATTTAATATACAACAAAGGAAGGAATCATTTATGGTAAGGACAATAAAGGTAGGGAATTCACTGCCAAGAAAGGTGGTGCTATGGTGCAATAGATGCCTTCAAAAGGGATATTTGAAAGCATATATATCTGGATTTTTTTTTTGCATGAAAAATAGCTTAAGTGAGGGTTTTTTCCTTCGTTTAGTTCAAAAGTAGAAAGGATAGGTAGAAGGGTGGCACTTGATGAACTTATGTCTGTTTTCAACCTAAATAATTACCGTATTTTCCGGCGTATAAGATGACTGGGCGTATAAGACGACCCCCAACTTTTCCAGTTAAAATATAGAGTTTGGGCTATACTCGCCGTATAAGACTACCCTTCTACCCAGTATACAACAACCAGCCAATCACGGCAAGCAATGTACCTTACCGGTGATTGGCTGGTTGTTGTATACAAAGCCTGCTTGGATTGGGTCGGTCAGCTCTCCCTAACATATGCCTGTCCACACACACATGTATAGACATACACTGCCCTCACACACCCCTTCTTTACACACATATACACGTACACACCAGCTTACAAACACACATATACACATATAACGCTCTTACACAGACCTGTGCATACACAGACATATACATACATACACTGCCCTTCCACACACACACATATATATATATATATCTACACATACTAACATACGCCTGTCCATACATACACATTTATACACTCCCCACACACCCCTGCCTTTACACACACATCAATAGCTGGTGCGTAGTGATTAGGGAGCATGGAAGCCGAGGTCTGAAGTGTCAGGTATGGTTTTTTGGTGCAGTTCTTCCAAGAGGACCACTTCTAACAGCCTTCTCAGGACAATGCATGGGTTACCAGGGTCTCACTGTTATTTTGCCAATGCTGAGCTGATGATACTGTTAGACATCTTCAGAATGCAAAGGGAAGTAAGCATGATGTGCCTTTTATCTACTGCACTAAGGTTCCTTGACCGACCACTGCATCTGCAGTCCTCAACATTGCCCATTTCTTTGTGCTTCTTTGAAAGAGCTTGGCAGAGCATATGGAAACTCCTGCCTGCGTTAAAATTTCTGCCTGTGTCTTGTTGCTGTGCTCAGTCTTGTCTTTTGACATTAAACTTGAGCAACATCACCTTGTCAGTGAGTTTGGCTGTTTCTGTTTCAGTTAATGAATGTGTTTCAACCTACATATTAAATTGATGATCATTAGCACCTGTTTGGTATAATTGTTTAATCAGATACCGGTGTACCTACAAAATCTCCGGCTTTGTGCAAGTGTACCTAGAAGAAGTGATGCTGTTTTTGGCAACTCCATATGATGTGCTGCTTGTTCTTCCCAAACAATTCCACCTTAGTTTCATCGGTGTTCCACAATTCAAACGAGCAGGTGCACATCCGGGAGAAACTGAAATGAGTTCAGCAATCAGCGCAGTAAAAATAAAATAACCTTAGTCCCGTCTATGGACAGCAACCACTTCTTTGGAGTAAGCACTAGGTACGAAACGTGTCGAGCATGAAGTCTGTCCCTGCAGAAGCTTTTTGCCACTGTTGCTGTCCAAGGACGCCAATAAAGTTATTCCATTTTTATTTTACTTTGCTGATTGCTGTACTCATTTCCGTTCCTCCCAGATGTGCACCTGCTCATTTGAATTGTGGAACTCTGATATCGGACTTACAGTGAGTCCCGGAGTGTTGTTGCACCCGAAGGGACGCTATATAGACGTTTGGGGCGGCTGTAGCATGGCCATTATCATTGTGAGTTTGGAATAGTTTCATAGGTGCCTAAAACCTTTTTTTTAAGATTCTTTATTAATATTTTCAAATTAGTGTATACATCGTAAATATAATTACCTGTACAACTGTTGTCCCCTTTCACCTTTGGTTAATTGCCTTTTATATAGATTTATGCAGGAAGTGCACTCAAAAGTCACTTTTGAACACCCTGTGGTTGCAAGGTGAATTTTGTGAGTTGGAACCTAGTTTAGCAACTAGAAGACAACTCACAGGTTAATGAATGGGCAAGTTCCCTGCTCTTTTCTTGCATATAGTCAACTTCCCATGCGGGTAACTGTATGCCAGTTGAGAGCAGGAGTTAATATTATTATTATTATTATTATTATTATTATTAATTTTGCAAGCACTTGCACCTGCCTCTTCTTGTTCTTCTGTCTTCTTTCCTCACCTGGTTCTTCCCAGTTTATCAGCTCTATTAAAAGAGATAGAGCCTCTGCCCATCATTTGTTCCATCGATTGGAAAAACAGGGTTAGTCTGTCTCCATGGTGCGCGGTGTGGCTGCACCCTTTTGCGGATTCACAGAGAAAGAGAGGTGCAGAAAAGCTTTTCTTTCTCCACAAATCCGTTTTGCAGAAGTACAAATAAAAACGTATTAACTGCACACGTTATGACGAATATATATTTTAAGTAAATTCTTTAGTACCATATTTTGACCACAGTTTTATTATTCCATGTGTTGTATTATGGAATTGTGTGCATTCCTGCTATTCTCCTACAAGGTTTTAATGGACAAGTCTGCTATGAATTTAAAATCTACTAGCTAAATTGGTAATTAATGTATAGATTAAAAAAATATTTTGATTTACATTTTGCGGCTATTTGTACGCTACTTACCAACATAGCAGAAGTCTATATCTCTATGTCAAATGTGTAGAAATGTAGGTAGAAATAGAAGACTTTACATCTAAACATGTTTCTTCTATTTGTGAATACTTTGGCTGTAGCACCATGTATAGATCATATTTCTGTTGGGTAAAATGCAGCTTTATCATTTTTATATAACAGTTATATAACAATTTCACTGTAAATGCTCATAAATTGAAAGCTCACAGCCAAGGTCTGCTCTTATGTTAAAAGGTGCGAACGCATTGCTACTATAATACCACTAGATGGTGCTGTGGCATTTTTTACAAACTCCAGTACTCTGACTCTGTGTTCCCATATAAGAGTGTAAAACAACTCTCAGAAAGATACATATACATAATAGATGCCACATAAGTCTTAAAAAATAATAACTTACAGAGTTGTAGTCTAAAAGGAAAATTGCCAACTTGCAATATGGAAAATAAGAAGCATTTAGTGCTTTGCCCCTAATTAGAAACATTGTGTTCTGTGTATATAAGGGATTAACAAAAAAAACGCACATATGAACCGAAGTAAAACTTATTATGATGAAGGGCTGGAAGAAGAGGAAAGGCAGGTAGAAATATTTGCATATATAAAGGGATTCAATAAATATAAGAGGGAAATACATTTAAAGAGGAGAAATGTTAGAACAAGAGGTCACAGTCTGAAATTAAAGGATCAAAGGGTTAAATGTAGCGTAAGAAGGTTTACTTTATTGAGAAAGTGGTAGATGAGTGGAACAGCTTCCCTGCAGGAGTGGCAAATATTAAAACAGGGAAGGAATTTAAACACACATTTGATAGATATAAGGTAATCATCAAAAGAAAACAAGACCAAAGACCACAGAAGGCTTATCGTGTTCACAGAAGAAGATTGGGCAGACTAGATGAGCTGAATGGTTGTAATTTGCAGACAATTTTTCTGTTTTTCTCATCGCAACTTCTGTTTGAAAATTCAGAAGTCTTAAAAGTCTGTAAAGATAGGGTTAAAGACACAAAGGTCATATTTCTATTTAACAACTTTATTTAATAACCTGTAGAATAACGGCTAGAAAACTTCAAGGTATTTATTTTATAAGGCAATGTTACTTTTGCAATTTTTTGAAAAGGAAATCATGCAATATACTTTTAAAGCACCAGATGGCGCTGCGGTATCAAATGACAATGTAATCGGCAACAACATTATCAACTTTAAAAAGCACATCCTTGAGCGTTTATTTGCATCAATAGTTCATAGTTAAATGAAAATCAAGTTCTTATAGTTACAGTTAAATGGTATAGTGAAAGAAGTATATAAAAAAGATCATAAAGATTAAATATTGCAATTGATGTATTACAATGCTGCAAGCTTTGGCATATACATACAGTGTGTGTGTATAGATAAACCTGAAAATATTTAAATCCCATCAGATGCATATTCAATCCCTGTCCCCATGTCGGCACAGATAAACACAGCAGAAAGTGGAGAAACTTCTAATAAAAGTGAATTAAGTTTTTCTTTTGCCAGTTCAGTGGCCTCTGAAAACAGGCTGCTTGCAATACTTCATAAACTCCACAAATTAGACCATCAAATGGTTTATCTAAAAAATGTTCCTAACACAAATAAATCCCTATGTAAAATGTGCTTAGCAATACTATATAGCTATACTATAAAAGTTAGTTTTAATTTTTAGTTTGAATTTCTCAGAAAAGTCTGCAGCATTATCTGTAGCTGTAGCTGCCAACTCATATCTGATAAGTTGGATTTGTGCACCTCAGGCAACTGGCTAACAAAGGGTGGCATCATCTCTAACTAGTTTTTACATTAAAAAAAAAAACAGCTTGCCAATCTAGATCATTGGAAACGCAGACTGTGCATATCAACCAGAGAATCAGTTTGCAACTTATAAAGTACAAAATACTTTCTCACAACCAGTGCTGGAGTGGGGATGAAAAGTGGTTCTGGTTCTTGAAGGCCAGAAGCCCCTAAGTGATGTGCATGTCCCTGCTGATTGGAAATGCGCAGCCATACGCTATACTCTTACGCTCTCTCAGCATGTAAGGGTTTAGGGGCACCTCAAATAACCAAAAAACATTGTTAAGGTTTCATAGTATCCTGTAAAAACACGTAGCTGTTATTGTCAGCTAAGCCGAATCTTCACGCTTCCCTATTTTCCTAAGTAAGGAATAAGACAATCATGAACTCAGAGGTTTCTTAATAGCTTGCAATTGTTCTCTCGGTTGTCTTCTCAGTAGAGACAAATTGCTCTTATTATTTTTTTTTGTTTCATCTGAAGCTGCTGTTGTTTTATACAATAATATATATATATATATATCTTAAAAAGAGATAAAATGTATCATTTATAGTTAAAATAAACTGATACTGTCCCAATGCTACAATAATATATATTTTTTTATATTTATGTGTGCTCATCCAACTCTTTTGTTTTTATTGATTTATGCAGTGTTTTTTGTTTGTAATTTGATATGATATGAGTATGTTATAATACTGACTATATTTAAGTAGTGTCCCTTTCTGAAGTATAAAGTGTACAGATTTTTATTTCCAGGGAGACAGGCCAAGGATTTTGTGCTATGCAGACTGAATAATGTTGGAAGCCAACATCATGTCACATTTTGTGTGGAGTTTCCAAAGACTAATCCAAGCATGACGAAAGGGACACAGACTGCCTTTGTGTTTGGGACACACCTACAATATTCAACCTGTTGTTTGTATAGGGACAGCCATGGGACACCAGTACCAAGCAGGGTGACTGCAGCCCTAGGAGCTGCAAGAAGACACTGAGCCAGGCGCCACAGGATCCAAGTTATGTTATATTCAGGAATAAGTATATATAAATATATAAAAAATATATATTTTTTTTTCTATAATCATAAATTTATGATTCTTCGCAATAATGGCTATAAACCATAACTACACTAGGTGGATTCACAATTTATTCAAGTATTTTCCTACGTTACTGGCCACTCAGTTTTTATACAGGTCTGATATTTTAATACTTGTAAACTGGACAAAAGTGGGGAATTATTTATTGCTAAAAAAAAAATTTAGTTTAAATTTGATATCAACCTCAGGTTCGTGGTTTCAAGAACACTGGGTCATGGAGGGCAAAATAATGCTGAATTTGGAGGAGTGTAATAAATTATTAATATTAAAGAGGTGGAAAATTAACTAGAGGAAGGAAGATAATTGAGCCTAAATATGGCAATCCCAAAACTCAATTTGGCATGCTCACAGAGGTGGTTCTCAGTTGGGTCACATAATGTGATGTTACGTGACCGCTCGGGTTCCATGCAAGGCAAGTGGGTATCTATGACTTAGAGTAAGTATGTGTTACGGCTTGTTGCGTTAGTCTTTGTACGTGTGTGTTAATTACTCTGAGGGGGGTGGGGCCATTTGACCTTACAAATCACCTTGGCCAGAAGGTGCCACACTGCTAATACACTGCTTGTTATATCTTGTTTACCCATTGTACAGGGCTGTAGAATATAAATTAACTATTGATTAATTAATAATAATAATAATAATAATAATAATAATAATAATAATAATAATAATAATAATGACCAGTTGCAGATTTACATCAAACCAAATGACAAGCTCATCAAATAATAACAGCCAAAAGAAATGTGTTTATGCGAGTGTTATAAATGTAGAAACAAATAAAATAATGAAATAATCTTACAGATTTCTCTACATTTAGCCTTTTAATTGTCTTCAGGATACAACAATGTCTAAAATAACGCAATCACCAATACAACCAAATTTACCCAGAATTGTTTCCTCTTTTAGATGTAAGAGTGAAGTACGGAACAAACCTCAGGCATACAACGAGATGTTCCCTGAGCCCAGTCAGTGGCTTCTCTAAACTCTAGTGAGTAAGGGCTGTATTTGGATTACCTTATGAGTTTTTTTTTCTCCTACTGAAAAGTCCAGCAATAAAAAGGAGGGGACTATATTTACTATAGCAAATCTCTTAACTACTGGCAACTTATTCCAACTGTGGTTAACTCCCTCTGAACTCTGTCCCATGAAAGATACAGACAGCTGTATTTGCTCTCATTTTTATAATTTTGAGTTTGTTTTTTCCTGAACTATAGCCCCTTTAAGAGGAAACCAATCTCCTGCTCAGCCATATAATCATATTTGTTGATATGGCTGCTGATATGTGTCTGGCTCAGTCTTAGCTTATGTGTTTGAATGGAGCGTCCACTTGTGACTAAGAATGAGAATGTGCCTTGGGCTTTTTTTACTGGTAGAGTGTCAATGCTTCTACGTCTTGCCTCAGTTGCATAGCTCTATTTTGTTAAAATGTCATGGTATGTGGATCTAAACGCCAGTGTTCAATGAGCAAAAACTCAAATTTATTAATCTTATACTTAGTGAGCTGAAGGCCCAGACTGAGGTTGGTTTGTGGCCACCATCTGCATCCACAATATACAGTAGTTTTACATCAGCCACTTCCATGTTAGTGGTTTAGCTATAGCTGCTTGAGCAGATTTAAATGTAGGTGGGAGTCTTAAGTGGCATGTTCTCTCCTAAGCCGACAAAATCAGTTGCTAGTCAATGTCTCAACTGGGATCCTCAGCGCTTTTTGGGCATTTTGGTGAGATCAAAGATCTTAGTAAAAGTGTGTCGCATTGCCTACCATAGAGTGTTGAGGTTTTGACATCGTATCTCTGCTCACTGCACAAAAAAGATGGACAGAAGAGGGAACATGCCCCAAAAGAATGGTATGCCTGGAGGACAGCTGGGTTCTGGTGTAAAGTAATGCAGTCACCATAGCTACCCAAAAAATATTTGTGCTAATTGCTCTACTTTTAACACGTTGAACTAGAATTGCTCTACATACCTAAAGTCTGTTGTCAGAATATCATGTACGGTTTCCCCATGGTTTGATGCTAAACATTCAATGGAACAAAACTAGAAATGTTTAATAATTTTGAATAAAATTGAAAGTCATTTCTCATTGGTCAAGACTGTATTATTCTCTACCATAGCTGCTGGGAGGCTGTCTCTTCTATCTACTATTCTACCAACTTCCTTACATTACTTCTACGCCTCTGATCGTCTGGTTTTAGACAATGTGCTGGGATCTTCTTTGAAATATACCTCCCTCTTGAACTTTGTAGAATCCCTTTATATATTTAAATGTGTCTTCCATGTCCTCTTTTTTCCTTCCTCTAAGCTAAAAATGTTGAGATCCTTTGTTTTTCCCCGAGTATTTTAATCCTTCAAACCATTCAGCATTTTAGTTGTAAGCACGCCTTTTATTGCCTAAACCGTGAGTTGAGGTAAACCCAAACATATCACGGCCTGAATATTTCCATATTTAAATAGTTTGCTTTAAATAAGCTGGAATTGTACACATCACATTGTATAGAGTTATGGGATATGATGGTGCTGTATAAAACAACAAATAATATTACATGTCATTTTACCATATATACCTTCAAAAGTGGGGGTTATAAATATGTTGCATGAGAAAAAATAAGAACAAATGAAGGAAAGGTGTGATCTGTTGTTGGAATGGAATTCAAGTTGCTGGAATATTGCTCCAATTAAATATAATACCTGTCTGATCCATGTAGATCAGACATGTATTATATTGTATCGTATCAGACGGCGTAACATCCACACCAGATTGATACATGAAATCAGATCATTTCGGTTCCCATACAAATTGCTATGGCTGACATTTTAATTTCCTACTTGCCTCTATCATGAGCGTGTCGCATTTTTTTAACATCACCCCCACGTGTTCAATTCTTGGCCTACCATATATTGCAAGGAAATGATTTCTTGCACCGTAGCTATTATGGGACAAATCCCTATTGTCCGCTACCTGATGGATCATGCGTTCGTTTCAACCATTCTGCATTTGCATTTAACTCAGGAGTTGGTTGGTAGCTTTTTTTTTTATATAGTAGGGAGGGAGCACTGGGGATATAACAATTTGAATGGCTTTTACCAGCAGCCTCATAGCTATTGTACAGTAACCTTGTTACAGAACTGTGCGGATATATTTCCGATTCCTGGGAAGTTCGCTTTTCACCAGGGCGTGCCTTGAATCACATCAAAAGCACCATGTCCTACAATAGAAATAAAGTAACTCAAGTAGTCTTGATGTTACAAAGACGTGGAGAAAGAGAAGAGAAAGGCATGAGCGGTGCTGAATGCAAAATGAGCCCACTCGACCCCAGGAGTTCTTTAACACATTATCTTATTGTGTAAGAGTGAAGCTAAATACTTCACACAAAGTGTACTCTGCCTTTGACATTGACGCTGTGTACATATGTAGACACATAATTAGACACTCCAGAAGGGTGATGACATTAGGTAAGCGCTCTATACATTAGTGAGTAGATTGATAGATATATTTGCAAGGGGACACCATAAAAATGTAAAGGAACCACACGGTTATCATATGCATTAATGTGCAACTGATGGCTGGAGTGTAACATTAAGGTCCTGCATGACACCCAGAATGTGCCTTATGTGTCTTTGCTCTTGCTTCTGCTTCCTCAGTTAAATTTCCAGATAGGTTTCTTCCAGATAAAGGAAGATTAGAGATTATTTTGAAGCTTCTTTCAGAAGAGGTGCTCTTGGCTGAGGGACTGCTCAAGTGGATAACTGGGTGGATGGAGAAAATCAGAAATTCCCTAGACCTCTCACATTGAGCTCCCCTACACCAAGTGTGTGGTTCAGGGGCTGTAGAAGGAGTTGAGGGTGATCTTGATGTTTCCATTCCAGATAGAGATGATAGTAGCTGTGTCATTCCCCTAGCTTCTTTTCCCTTTCTTTTAATGTACCTAGCACATCTTGCCCCCCTTGCCCCTTCCCCTGGTGGGCCTCCCTCTGCTCCCCTTACATGAACAGGGCCTCCAGCTCCTTAAGTCCTGCCCTGCTCCTCTTCTACACCCAATCTCACAATCTCATCTTCTGCTCAATACCAATCTCACAGTGTGTAAATCAATTATCTCATGCTAACAGTAGAGATCCTTGGTGGCCTCTTTTATCTTTTAATTATATATATATATATATATATATATATATATATATATATATATATATATATGTATATATACATACATATATACATATATATATATTGTTTCCATTGAGACTGCACCACATTTTGAATACTGCCCCAATGTGTGACAATGTATATTGTTGTTGTGTGGTCTGCCCTGAAGCAATTCAGTCTCTAGAGCTTCTGGGATGCTGTCCTTATACCCTGTTCTAGGTCAGTGTGCACCCGTGCAACTAGTCTTCTGTCGTTAAGTGCAATTTATTCTTCATTTCAGACCAAAGTGACTTTCCAATAACACGCCTGATTTAGTAGTCATTTCCACTAGATTAAACACAGGTTTGTTATGGAAGTGTGAGTGGATGAATGAGCAGAGTATAAGAACGCGTGTGCAACGGTTCATGGAACAAAGGTGTCTTCAATCAGCTCACTTTGCCATAAACCCCTCTTTTATTCAATCATCACCATCACCCTTGAGAGACACCAGCTGCGGAGATGATCAGTGATTACTGGTTTGGACTCTTAGAAGATACTCTGGATCCCGATGAAGACAACAGGAGAGTGTTGCTTGATTTCATTGGTGGATGCAGTCACAAGCCTCTATGGCTACCTCTCACAGACAGATCAATGACATGCCACACACAGGATAACACTCGCCTTAATAAACTTCATGAGCTAACTCATTCACAGATATGCTTTTTTTTACTCTCCTGATTTTAGGGATGATTTCAATAAATAGATTCAAAAATAACGTTTTGTTTTTACTGAAAATAATATTATGGACTTCTGATTCCTAAACATGTAGTAACTATTTCTAGATATAAATATTAGTAAAATATAAATAATAATAAAAATATAATATATTGATATATATACTATATATATATATATATTATGCTCTATATATTATATATATATATATATATTACCGGATAAATGAATATACCCTTTAGGTAGGTACCTGTGTAAATGAATTGGTTCTTCAACGTGAAGTTTTGGCACAGGAATACATATTTACTAACCTGATTTCAAAAAGGAACACCAAAGTGCTTGAGAGTCGTTTAAAGTGGCAAATAGGGGGTTATGTTAGGTTGCCAAACGAATTCTGTATCTTGATGCCAAACCACAAAAAACATAAAATGAACTCCTTGCATCCAGAACGTTTTCGCTGCCACGACACGCAGGTGCTCAAAGGGTTAAAATGCAATGACCCCCCCCCCCACGACGGACGGACATATTGGCAAACGTGCTGTTTCCGATACGCGTAGAAGTCACGTTGTAATTAGTGGCTTTCGCCGAGTTAACCCTTTCGGCGCCAGCATAAGGACAGCTCAATAGTCTGCATACCGTATCTCAATTTAATAAAAAAAAAAAAAAAAGAGATAAACGATTACATATTAAACTATATTGGTAATATATGATCCCAGAGAGCAGAAAAAAAAATTCTATGGATCTTTTTATATGAAACTGACCAGAGTAATGGAATGATCAACTAGATCAACTAGAACAGCAGTCTAGTACCGGCAACATCTCCTATCAAGAAACTCCACACTACTTCCATCAGGTTGGTCCAGCCGAGTCCATGTACATGAAATATACACTGAAAATTGTATAGACCTCCTATATTGGATAATTTACATTCTTCCCAACCAGAAATAGTAAGCATCGCATGTTCCTGTTGATTGCACCACAATTAGTACAATTAGTCTTTTGCTCAAAAAAAAGAAAAAAACTGCTCATGGTAAACATGGCCCCTATATTCCACCCAGCCCTGTTAACAGATAGTTGAAGCTTCTAGGAAAATGAACCCCACCCTATGTACTTTACAACTTCCAGTAGACGGTAGTAAAGTACTCTGTAAACATTACCTACAAAGTAACTGATAGAACACATTGGGGATTCTGACAGTTTAACGATGTATCATCGGGTGTAACAGTTACATTTCAACAGGGGTGGGGATCGCCAAATGTGTGAGATGTTAATAGCACTGCATTTAGTCCCTTATTATTTATTTAATGCATACGGTATATCCCTCGGACATAGGGAATATGACCCTCAAGTGGGGAGACCCACAGGTAGATTGCATTCTGTATTCTGCATAAAAGAAAAAAAAACTTAAGAATGTAATAGGAATGAGATAGATAACTAGATAATGTATCTAATAAATTATCAAATAGATTGGTTACAGGCAGATACAGTATATAAAATAGAATGATAGATAGATAGATAGTACTCCAAGGGTTAAATGTATATTCTTCTATTCATATGCATTAATAACTTTCTTGTGAACCCACTGGTCGGTTTTAATCATATTAACTCTAACTGGGGCATTTTTCAGATTTATGTCAAAAAGGGGCCTTTTGCTCTTCATACTTGGTACAATGGTACAATTTAGATAATGGCAAATTACTCACTTGTTTATGGTTAGTAAAAAAAAAAATCATTTTACCAGGCAATTATTGACACTTAATAATTAAGTTAAATAAATACAAATTTTTTTTCTGGAATGTTAATGATTTTAAGCTTTGTGAATGGCAGAATGAGGTTGGAAATCACACCCTTTCTGTGCCAGAGCATTGTTAATTGATATTTTTTTCCTGTCTCTTTTCTTCATGTGTTTTTAAAGAGATTTTGTTTCTGCAGAGTGTATTACAGAGGGGCTACCACTCTGTATAAAGACATAAAGTCATAATGCACATTTAAGAGTCTTGGCTGAACTATTATAACACAAACAACCATGGAGGTTAGGGATCAAAGCTTACAGTGCGTACAGGAGTACCTTTTCATGATCTGACGGGAGGGGGCGGGCTGGGGGGCTAATGGAAATTTGATTACAGGTGAAATGGCCAAAACAAGAACACAAACGAAAGATTTAACAACATAACTATTATTGAAGGGGAAAGATCAAACTTTTAACTCCAAATGTTAATCAGAGCTATCAATGTTAGATTACAAAGATTACTTTCTTGGGATCTTTAGGGACTTCCTCGGGATTCCAAGGTTAACAAAGAGGGATTGTGTGGGAACAACAGTGCAAGCTCTGACTAACCCTGTTACAAGTCTGTGATAGAAAAACCTATCTTTTCAGTGTATCACAGATAGCCCTTTATCTAAGATCTTTTTCTCTGCTTCTCTACTGCTGTTTGTGTACTGTGTGTGTGTGTGGGGGGGGGGTCATAGGGAATGTAAAAACACATATTTTCAACAGGTTTATTTAACAGAGATGGTCAACTGGCTTCACTTTGCTTGCTTTAGAGTGAATGATGGGAGTTGCAGTCCACAGCATCTGGAAGATCCTAGTTCGTTCTTGTTATATTTAACCTACTCTACCACCACAAAATCCGCTTTATTCATTTAAATATAATTCAGGAGAAGTCTACCCTGGAACATGTTTTAGAAGGTACGACTTATAAGAAATGAATGTGTATGGTCAAAATTAAAGGGACATATAAAGGGACATATATCTGATGTTCCCCAGTAAATGTAAAGTGTAAAATTTAGGCAAATTTTGCAAGTAGTACCAATCAATACATATATATATATATATATTTATTTCATTTTTTAAAAAATATAATATATATATATATATTGTAATTCTGCATTTTCAGCTCTAATTCTATATTTTCAGATTTTTACATTCAATTTTATTTATAGGGAGACAACAACATCTATAGCATAATGCTATACATTGTGACTAAAGATGATAAATATATTAGCCACAGTGATCTGTATAAATCTGGAATAATCAATTTTACTATGTACCTGAAAAAAAAGTAATTTCTGATTAATCCCGAGATCTTATTATTTAATGCCAGAAAATAATAAATAATTGCTTTTATTTGATGGGGAATATTTTATTTGAAGGGACATTTTCGTTAGAATTCAATTTCAGGTATTTGGAATAACCGTTGAGGTTTTACACATACCTGGAATTGTTAAAAACGAATTCGAAAAATGCCCCCAAAACAAAAATCTATTTCCTTATTTTCATTTGTTTACAAAACATCCTTGAAGGAGGAAAAAAATTCTACTTACTGTGTAATTTTAATTATTCCTCTTGCTGTAAATTGAATTTCCCAAACCTACATATTTACCCAACCCTTTTTTGGCTAGATAATTTATTTTAAGGGGTTAAATCGTATTACTAGAAAACAGTTTCAGCGCTGAAAATTGAAAAATAATGACAATTCTTAGGTTAGAGCATTGTGTGAAACAGAGTCCTCAAGAGAGACAATGTTACGAAAGCCAGTAATGAAATATTGATGGAATTATTTTCAGTCCTTAAGACTTCTTGAAATGAAATAATTTAAAATATACCCTAGATATTAAGGCTCTACTTGAATTAACCCTTACAGATACAAACACTCCTACATTAATGGCAAATTGCTGGCTAAAATAATTAATTCACAGTTAGGAGACTTGCACCAGGAGCTCTGGAAACTTGGAGACGAGTTATTCTTATGATGACAGATCTTCCCTGATGTGGCACTTTTTCCACTATTCTGGGCTACTTGTTTTGCAATGTGAGAACAGATAATGAGCCTCTTTAAAGAGGCTGGGAATAGCCCAGTAAGCCAGAGGAGAGGCACATGACTCCAGCCCCCTGCCTGCGCAGAAGACAGGCACAGGACACTCACTGCTGGAGCCGGGCCAGCTGACTGCAGCGAGGATGAGCTGGTGCTAAGCGGGGCCTCGCTGCTCATTGGCTCTTAGTGAATAGGACGTGACCCTGACTGTCCCAACTGCAGAAGACAATGGCAGGAGGACTGGTCCTGGGCACAGGAGGACTCGCTCAGCATGTTAGAGCCCTGCATGGGATACACGCAGAACTCATCAAGCGTTTCTGCAACAACTGTAATCTAGTGAAAAAATAAAGGAAGGGATATGTGTGCCTATGGAACACCTAGAGAGGAGTATCTATCTATATGCATCTATCAACCCATCTATTTAATCTATCTATCTATCTATCTATCTATCTATCTATCTATCTATCAACCCATCTATTTAATCTATCTATCTATCTATCTATCAACCCATCATTTAATCTATCTATCTGTCCATCTACATATATCTGCCTATGCCTAACTATCCATCAATATTTCTATTTCATACTTTCTCTCTATACTTCTACATCTATCCATCCAGCCATAAGTATACACCTGCTTATCTATCCATCCACTCATCTATCTCTCTATGGGTGTTTCAGGTGTGGGTATAGTTTATATATGAAATAACATAATGGTAAAGGTGTATATCAGCCACTACACATGGACACAAGCAGGATATTCTATTTATTACTCCTGCACATCTATCTATAATCTATAATCTATAAGATTATACATTCACACTCTATCTATATTATTATATATTCACACTTCATTGCCTACCTACCTGTATGTCTGTCTGTCTATGTGTTTATATATCTATGTATCTATCTATACACCTGTTTATCTCTTTATCTACCTAAGTGCAGGAGCTTATACAAAGCGCTTACTAATGTATATCTCTTCTTCATCCCATCTATCCATTCATCCATCCATCTATCTATCTATCTATCTATCTATCTATCTAATAGACAGTAAAAGAAATGTGGCAGCCCCACAGGAGCAACTGTTATCTCCTCATACACGTTCAGGACATGCAGTAATAAACAGGTTGCATATACCACTGATCTACAGACAGACCCGCACATCTATTAAATACTGGTAGCAGACAGACAGACAGATAAGTGATAGACAGATAGATGGATAGATAGATAGATAGATAGATAGATAGATAGATAGATAGATAGATAGAATGAAGAGATGGAATGAGAGGTATAAGCTCCTACACTTAGGTATCAGTGTAAGTGGGTGGATGTTTGGACACACACACACACACACACACACACTCACACACACACACACACATAAACATGCTCTCTCTGTGTTGCCATTGGCTGCCAGCACGCGACACCCGCTCTCTCTCATTGGCC